>JASDQU011313477.1:12143-24771 GCA_032191745.1 Picea mariana
CCAATAGTATGCATTTAGTTATGATTATTATTCACTTCGAAGTTTAATCTTAATTGTAGATCAACGCAGTAGTAATCAATATTAAACACATCTAAGCATTCAACACATAGCATTAGAGAAGATCTAGAATTTATTCATATATCAAGCACTAAGCATCAATGGATCTATCTATCATACATCCAAAACAATGCACTAAGAAAATATAAACCTAACCATCATGAACACATAGCACAAAGCATAATAACACAGGATGCACGTGGTTCACCCTAGTGTGGGGATACGTCCACCAACTCTTCTTCTTATTTATTATCTTCTTCCAATCTTCTTACATGCACCAAGGGACAGATCCAACTACGCAAAGGATAGGAGATCTGAGTGCACCTCGCCAGATCCTCCTTCCCCAAATTAGATCAAGGCACCAAGCCTTACATTATATGCGCAGAAAGAACTTACAAACCACTTGCACTTAGCTATTCAAGTCTCACATACAGTATGCGCAAAGCACTCACAACTATTCTCACTTAGAAACCTTCACAGGTTCTTACACAAAGCCAATTGGAACTACCTCTTGCATCGCTTAGCTACTTATTTATACATTACAAAAGAGGCATAAACATGGGTAAACACATGGGTTGACATCCCATACCCATTACATAAACCCTAAAAACCAAAAAATCCCACAAAAAGGGTGAGATCCCACGATCTCTGCTTCGCCTGGGCACTCTGTCTTCGACTAGCCTGTCGAAGTCCCAAAAATGGTCAAACTTGACCAACGTTTCCTCCAAACCTAGTCAAGGTCCAATGGGCCCCCAACACTCACCTTTGACTCATCCCAAGTCACTTTGATCTGGGAAACAGTGCCTCGAAGGCCTTGAGATTACCTTGAGTTTCCTCGACTTGCTTCTTTGCCAGAGCCTCCTGCTCGGGGAACTCCTGAAGTACTTGCTCAGTGACAGGCCCTTGCAGGCGTTGTTCTACTATTGTGACCACATGTTCTAGTTGTGAGCCTTGTCCTTCGATCTCTTCAAAAAGTGTTTAAGCTTCATCCTACACCAGCTGGAGCCACTATATCACCTCCATCACTCTGTTCTGGATGGTAGTGACCTATTGCTAAACTACGCGTTGCTCCTGTGACCTTTTCATCTTCTCAACAGTCATAAGATGCTTTAGTTGTTCATGCACAGTCGACGCTTGCTTCTTTGCCTCCTGGAGTTGTGCCTCTAAAATCCTTAGCTTTGGGTATTCTGCAAGTCTCTCATAGGTCTTTGTACTTCGGTCACTAAGTTTCTTTCATTCTGAGGCCAACGTCCTGATTATTTCTACTGGGCTCTTGGCAGTTTCTTCCCTTTGATATCTTACTTCTTGCGAAGTGCTCGACATTGCTTGAAGTTCTAGCTCTGCTATTCTTCCTTGAAGATGATGAATGGCTTCAGCGAGCTTCCCCACTTGGCTCTTTGTTGTCTCTTATTCTATCTGGGCCAAGCCTGGTGTTATCACATGAACTTATCAGAGTCTTGTGGGGTTGTGGTTTCTACCAAAAAATTTAATTTTGCTTTGTCTCTCTCCTTTTCACAGACCAAGTCTCATTTTTTCCCCCTTTGGCTTGTAAAATCATTTCTTATTTCCCTCCCCTCTGTATTTAAGTGCTAGGGTCTCCCTATTTTTCAGCGTACATCAAATTGTCTAAATCATCGATCATGTAGACCACAACCATAAGCACAAAGCGCAACACTTAGAGCAGTTTGATATGGACCTAAAGCCAGTGAGAAAGTTCAGTTTTCAACGGAGGAGATTTCATTCATAGTCTAGAATTGCATCCCATAGGCTATATATATTATAAAGTTGCTCGAATTTTAATGCCGACACGAAGGTCCAAACTCCCAAAACCTGAAATCAGCGTGGGTCATCCGATCCAGCAGGACGTGTGGCATCAGATCTGAACCGCAGAGAAAGTCATTTTGGAAAAAATGAAGTGGGGAATGCGCAATATTTCAGAGTCTCAAAATGTCAAAGGCCCAAGGTCCCAAAATATTGACATTTATCTGGGTTGTCTGATTCAAAGGGGTGCATGGCACCAGATCCAAGAAATCATGATTTTGTGACTCAGGGGTTTTAGCATGAAGCACGACACATGTTAGCAAAATGAAAAATCATGAAGCGCCCAGGAGTTGGGCTCAAGGTCACAGCTCGAGGTTGCATGGAGGGATGGAAGGAGCTATGTCAAAGGCCGAAAGTGCCTGTGTTAGTCACCGAAGAAGATCTGCGTGGTCTTGAGGTGCTGAGATTGACTTGAAGGAGTTGTAGGCACCACCTAGGACATTCAGGGGTGTCAGGCCTCCTCCCAATCCCTATGAAAGAAGTTAATGGAAATGGGGGAGGTAGCTGAAACCTCATTTCACCCCATAAATGGAAAGCATGGAAGATCTGGTCGTGGAGGCAGACTGTCAACCCAAAGTTCCCCTGTCAACAGACTCTCCTGCAAGCCCATACTGATATGAGTTCACGTTTGACAGAAGGATGCAGTTGCAAACTGATAGAAGAAGATGTATACACAAAGCTTTGATTGTAATGGTCAAGTCACACTCCTGGTGGTGGTGACGAGTTGTTCTGAGTATAAGTAGTTAGTTTTGATATTTTGTTATGGTCGATGGTTGAGCTAGGCTCTTGTATTGTAAAGTTTTAATGAAGCCTTTGTTTCTCTGGTTGTGTTGTAATTTGAGATTTCTTGTTTAATGACAGACAACCTTCTTTTCCACCTCTTTTTCCTTTGATACTAAAAGGCTCGGGCATGGATGATCCAGTCGAGTGTTGTAATCATATTGTGATGTATGTTGGATCGTAGTACTGTTATAGCGTTTTCATTTTCCTGAAGTTTTGGATCCAAGAGGATCTTGTATTTGAATCTTTTCATCCTTAGGCTGTTGGAAGACCTGATATCCATAGCAGACCTTTACATTTTCTCCTCAAGTTCTTCCTCCTACTCACCCTTACTACAACTTACTGACTGAAGTTAAATCAAGACCTCACCTGCTTATGCATGATGGTCTAGTTTTAAGAGTTAAAACAATATCATCTTGAGTCTGCACCCATTCGACCCCCCTTTAATTTATTCATTGTGACATACAAACTGATGGGTACTGGGCTTACCTCCAATGCAATTTGGAGGTGACTTCTGGTGCTAACATTTCTGGCATCTTTGTTGGGGATGAATTGAAGATTTTCCAGTATTGCATAGCAAATCGTATTGGTTTTGAAGGTGCATCAGAACTTATTACATAAAATATTGCAACTGTGCACATGGAGACTCCATTGAAGCACATCCACTATTTCAGTTGTGGCATCTAGAGGAAGACACATGAGGTATACCCCACATCTACCTCTAGCAACACCTGAAGTTGACCAAGAGAATGTCATCAAAATATGAAAGACCCTCCAAGAAGGTACTTCAGCTGCTGAACCTGGTATTTCTAATAAGTTTCACCATCCTCTAGAAACTCCAATATTTGCTCCTCATTCTCCCGTTATACCATCTGTTGGAGTTTCCCAAAGTTTAAATTTTGGGAGTGTTCATGTTGATTTCTCCCCTCCTAGTCTTGGATTGGAGGGAGAAATATTTTTCACTCCTATCTCCCCTGAAGTTGTAACTTGGTTTAAAATCAAGACCTCAAAAATTTTTCCCACTTCGAGCTTTACCACTCCTCCCCCTGTTAGAGTTGTTGATTTTAGAGAAGGGGAAATCTCATTTCCCTCAAGCCCTATGGCCTTTTCTCTAGATCCTCAGTCATTTCCCTTTGCTCCCAGAAACACACTTCTAGTCTCCCCTGTTCGAAATCCATCCCCTCCTAGTTCTCCTCCAGTTCACATCCCAATGGCGGGTGCTAATCCCCCTAGGAACAGGATGGATGCCATATTGGCTACAAGATATGCCCCTCTAATATTACCTCAGCCAATGAATGCTCACACTGCTGGAGATTACCTAAAATACATGCCCAAATTCACAGGAGAAGAAGACATAAATGTTGAAGAACACCTTGTTGCCTTCTACAGTTTTGTGGACAATCTAAATATTGAAAATGAGGGTGTGTGGATGAGAATTTTTGTCCAGAGTCTTGATGGTGAGGCTAAGAAATGGTTTAGGGGGGTGACCCCTAGATTTTGGTATTGAGGCTTTAGAAAATGTTTTCTTGAGACAATGGGGGGATAAAAAATACTTTATGTATTATATCACAGTGTTTAGGTCCCTAAAGAGAAAAGAGGGAGAATATATCTCTAACTTCTCCAAAATATTCAACAAAATGTACAATAATATCCTTGTTGAGATAAAGCATACAGAAGCCTCTACTAAAATTACTTATGCAAGTGCTTTCGACTCTAATTTCTGCCTCCTATTAAGAGAGAGAAGAGATACTTCCTTGGCTCATATGCAAGATGCAACCTTGGAAGTAGAGTCTAACATATTGACAATTGACATACTGAGAAATAAAGTTGATAGAGACAGAGGAAGGGGGAGATCTGAAACTTCATCCTACGGTTCCTCTGCTTCCCATACTTAAGTAGATGAATTGACCAAGCCGATAAAATCGCTTTTTGCATAGATAGAGAGGATGAAATTCGAAGGGAAGCAAGGTTATAAGAGTGCCCAAAATACTGATAACAGATGTAACTTCATAAGACCAAATAATTCCCCTCAAATACTTCCAAGAGAGCTTTGAAATAGGGATAGGGATGATCAGAAAATCCAAACCCCTCTCCAAAATAACCTCATTGTTGATGAAGAAGGAGAGGAGGAAGAGCTTGATCCTGAAATCCATTGTCTTGGAGACACCTCCCCATTTCCCCATTTGACCCAATATACATACGAGGAGTCCCTCATGAACAGCCAAATAAATTAGCTGAGTAAAGGGGAAAAGACCAATAGTAGTCCCAATAAATATAACCTCAGGTCTAAGAAGAAAGAAGGGAAGTCTGACATCCCTGATCAGCCTTCCAGAGCAAAGAATCCTACTAAAGACATAGCAAACAGCAGCAAGGAAAAGAAAACTCAGAACCCCTCACCAATAGCCAAAGGTCATGTCCCATAAGTGAGAGAAATTATGAAGCCCCCCTCCTATTTTAACTTTTAGCATGAAATTTAAAAGATTAGGATCCTTGTACCCCTTTTAGAGCTGGTCAAGAAAAAAGATTTTAAAAGGTCCCTCTCTAAATTGTTGCAATCTGAACCATCATGTCATTTCACTGACTCAGTTAACCTTTAAGACAAAAATATAGAAGTCATCTTAGGTCCTTTGATAGAAGATAGAGACGATTCACCCCCTCCCTTCTATACATCTATGAACATATATGACAAGGTGTTGCATAATTGTTTGATGGATTCAAGGGCATCTCATAATCTCATGCCCAAAACTGTCATGGATGAGCTTGGATTAGAAATCACAAAGACTTATCATGATTTGTATTCTTTTGATTCAAGGAAAGTGTAGTGTCTTGGGGTCATCAAAGATTTGGTTGTGACCTTGTTTTAGTTTCCCATGAAAAGTGTGGTCATGGATATCATGGTGGCTGACGTTCCCCCCAAGTTTGGAATGTTTTTGTCAAGATATTAGATAAAAATACTTGGGGGAACATTGTTGTTACACATTATTTTTGTCACCACTATGACCGTTAATGACATAAACCTATATGTTGTTGTCAGAGGGGTCAGTGACCTGAATTCCTGAAGAAAGAAGGGAGAAGAACTTTACCTGAGAGAAGAAATTGGATTTTCCTTTGTAAAAAACCTATTAAGGAGGATTTTTGCAGGTTTCTCTATACATAGGGTGTGGAAATGCTTGATTTCCGCAAGTTGCACTATAACTAGGTCGTGGAGTTTCTGCAGGCTACATTACTGTTAGGGTGTTGTGGCCTTTGTACGTGGGAAAAATGAGCATCTTCTCGATTATTCTAGAAGGAGAAGCTTCTATGGTGAGGTGGCTTCCGAATGGTTTGGATCTTACTCGCTTTCATGATTTATTGGGATCATCCTAACCTCCTCATCTTATCCTCTTCATCTTATAAAAGGAGAGGAACTCTCATGGAGAAAGTTAGCTTGATTGGGTTGGAAAGTTCTTGAGATTTTGAGATTATAAATTTGGCTTGAGATTGTTAGCTTGGTTATATTGGATTTGAGCTTTGCTTTGTCAAGATAAATTGTGAGTAGCTATCAGATCCATGGTCTCAGAATCCTTGGAGCAAGAAGTGTGTGGGAAGCAAGGAACTATTGGAAGGAACCTTACGACATCAAGGCATCTGGTTGTAATCTCTCTTCCTATTATTTAATATAATAAAGTGGCATGCTTCTTTCCCATAGAATTATCTTTATTTTATTGCATAATTCCTTGATCATATGCATAGGTTGTCATTGAATATACTTCTGTTGCTTTCACTTTGGTTGGTTTGTGTCTCACTGCATGATCAGTATCACAAGAGCACCGGAGTGAAATAGGAACAACAAAGACATAAGGAAGCGACACTTAAAGGTATGTATCTCATCTTTTGTTAGGTAGTAAATTTGATGATGAGATTCTAGGGAAAGCGCTATGTTTTGTCTTGTTTTGTTCTAGATCTAGGTGGATCTAAGAAGACCAGCTTATGTCCGCATTTACCAATTTATCCGATAACAATTGCAGATGGACCTCACATATGCTACCATTCCTTTGTTTTGGGGGGAGCATAGAATATTGTACAGAGAAGCTCAGTTGGCCTATATTATTAGTGATGAAGCAGACCCCACCAACCATCCTATTTTTTCACTCGAGATTGATCTGGGATCCATCTTATTGCATCTCACAGATGCCCTTGAGCCCCCTCCTAAAATCAGAAGGCAGTCCCCTACTTTCTGTGAGGTTTCTCCTCTGATTACCTCTGTTTGGAAAATGTTTTTTTATGGAGCCTCTTCTAGAGAAGGTGTTGGTGTTGGAATGGTATTGGTTTCACCTACCCAAGAAATTATATCTCTGTCCTACAAATTAGAATTTGAAACTACCAATAATGTGACAGAGTATGAATCTCTTGTTTTGGGTTTGAGGGTTGCGAAAGACACGGGGATTGAAGAGCTATAATTGTTTGGGGATGATGAATTAATTGTCCATCAGATCAGAAGTACTTATCAATCCAAGCACCCTTGGCTTAGAATTTACAGAAATGAAGTCTGGGATTTGGTTGACAGTTTTTTCTTAGCTTTCAACATTTCATTTGTTCCAATAGAAGAGAATTCCATGGTCGATTCTCTGGTTGTTTCAGCAACTAATTTCAAAGTCCCTCTGCCACCTAAACTCAGGTATGATGTAGAAGTGAAATACAGACCCTCTATACCTATCCCAAAGGGACAAGATCCTTTGGAAAGACTATTTGATAGAAATGATTTGGCAGTAAAGGGTAAAGTTTCAAATGAGGATGTTGATGTAGCTGAGTGCAATATTGGTATAGAGAAGGATCCAAAATTTTTCAAGTTGTCAAGCAGCCTGTCAAGGGAACAAAGGACCGAGTATGATGAGCTATTAAGAGAATTCGTTGATGTATTTGACTGGACCTATGAAGACCTCAGAACATACGACACAAGTGTCATTGAGCATAAGATCTCATTGAAAGAGGAGGCCAAACCATTTAGGCAAAAATTAAGACAAATAAATCTTATGCTGCTTCCTATTATGGAAAGGGAGGTAAAGAAGTTGTTGGACGCCCAAATAATTGTCCCTTTGAGATATTATGAATGGGTGGCCAATCTGGTCCTAGTAAGAAAGAAGAATGGTGAAATCAAACAATGTGTCAATTTCAGGAACTTGAATAGAAGCTCTAAGAAGGAAAATTACCCTTTGCCAAAGATGGAACACATATTACAGAGGGTGGAAGGTGCATCCAAGATTTCCATGATTGATGGCTTCTCTGGCTATAATTAGATCTCCTTCCTACCTGAAGACAGAGAAAAGATGGCCTTCACCACTCCTTGGGGTACATTTAAGTATGCTAAGATGCCCTTTGGATTGTTGAACGTAGGGGAAACCTTTCAATGAGCTATGGACATTGCCTTCATTGGAGAAAGGGATAAATTTGTAGTCATTTATCTGGATGACATTACAGTCTTTTCCAGATCTGATAAAGAGCATTGTTATAATCTGAGAAAGGTCTTCTTAAAATGCAGAAAATTTGGTCTCTCCCTAAATCCCAAAAAGTCTCTATTTTCCATGTAGGAGGGAAAATTGTTGGGGAACATAGTATCAGCTAAGGTAGTCAGAATTGATTCAAGCAGAGTAGAATCTATTCAAGCATTCCCACTACCCCAATCCAAGAAGGAATTTCAGTCTTTCTTGGGTAAAATCAACTTTTTAAGAAGATTTGTTTCAAATTTCATTGAATTAGTGAAGCATATCACAACCATAATCAGAAAGGGGAATGAAATGAAATGGACTGCTGAGTCTAGAAACACTTTCGACGAAATCAAGAAGGCCTTGACCGAGGCACCTGTACTCATTAGTATTGATTACTCCAAAGAGTTTTTGATTTTTTCCTTTGCCTCTTTTGATACAATAGCAGTTGTTGTATTGCAGAAGAAGGTTGAAGGGTTGGAGCAGCCTATTTCCTTTTTCAACAGAGCATTGAGAGATGAAGAGATAAAATATGACATCATGGAGAAGTAGGCCTATTCTTTGGTGAAAGCCCTCAAGGCTTCCAGAATCTATGTCCTGCATTCAAAATTTATTGCATGTTCCTTCAGCTTCTGTGAAGGACATTCTCATTCAGCCTGACATAGACAAGAGAAAGAGCAAGTGGATCGCCAAAATCCTTGAATTTGATCTAGAAATAAAGCACGCCAAACTAGTTAAAGGCTAAGGTTTAGCCAAGATATTGGTTGAATCTTATTGCTAATCTTTGGGGATTAACTGTATCAACATCTGCTCAGAAAATATGCAATATGAGTTGTCTTATACAGGCCCACAAGTCATCCCTCCATTGGTAGAATGCATCTGGTACAAAGACATCACATTCTTTCTGCAAGAGTTGTGACCTCTAGATGGTATGGAAAAAAGTAAGACAAGAGCTCTTAAGCTCAAAGTAGTTAAATATTGCCTTATTGATCGATTCTTCTACTGGAAAGACCCTTTAGGAGTTCTTTTGAGATGTTTAGACCCACAAGAAGCCCAAAAGATTATGTTCGACTTTCATGATAGTCTATGTGGGGGAAATCAATTCTGGAGGACCACATCATATAATATTCTTAGGGCCAGATATTTCTGGCCTACTCTATTCATTGATGTCTATGAGAAAATCAGGGCTTGTGTTAAGTGTCAGAAATTTATTAGGAAGTAGTAGCTGAAGTCTTTTCCATTGAATCCTATGGTAGCTTCAGGACCCTTTCAGTTGTGGGGCCTAGATTTTATTGGGGAAATTCATCTTGCTTCAAGTAGTCAGCACATGTGGATCTTGATTGCCACTAACTACTTTACCAAGTGGATAGAAGCTATCCCCACAAGGAGTGCTTCTCACAAGGTAATCATTGGTTTTCTTGAGTACATTATAGCAAGATTTGGTTGTCCGAACAGAATAATCACTGATAGTGTTGCATCCTTCAAGGCCAAGCTATTGATCCAGTTTTGTAAACAGTTTGGAATTTCACTGATTCACTCAACTCCTTATTACCCCCAATGGAATGGACTGGCAGAGTCCTCTAACAAGATCCTTATAAAAATTATCAAAAGATTGCTAGAGGACAACAAGAAAGCATGGGATTCAAAGCTCAAATTTTCTCTGTGGGCTGACAGAGTGACAACAAAGAGATCTCTTGGTGTCTCTTCTTTTCATCTTGTGTATGGGGTCAAATCCATATTCCCTTCTCATCTTGCCTTGCTAGTGGAAAAATTCTTCCAAGACCACCAAGGGGAGCCTAATGATATGTTCAGAAGAATACAACAGCTAGTAGAAGTGCAGCAGACTAGTGAGAAGATACTAGACAAAGAACATGAACATCAACATAAAATCAAGTAGGCCTTTGACACGAAAGTAAGAAAGGAGGATTTTCAGCTGGGAGATATAGTACTCAAATGGGATGCACCCAAACAGGATAAGGGTAAGTATGGTAAATTTGAAGCCCTGTTGATTGGGCCATTCAAAATCTCTGAGGTATTTCCAAATAATACTTACAGGTTGAGGAATTTGGAGGGATCTGAAGTTTTTGGTGGCCCTGTCAATGGGCATTTTTTGAAGAAATGTTTTGTTTAGGTCATGATCGACATTATACCACTGTAAATACCACTTATGTTTTGTTTTTGTTTTTTAGTTTTTCATTCTCGATAAGAGACTCCATAACCCAACAACTAAGCTACTGGAACTACTTGTTCTTGGTAGCTCCAGGGAGCATGTCATACCCTGTGGAGCCAAATTTTATCACATGAACTTGTAAGATTCCTATGGGGTTGTGGTTTCTACCTAAGACTTTAATTTTTCTCTGTCTCTCTCCTTTTCGTAGACCAAGTCTCATTTTTTTCCCCCTTCAGCTTGTAAAATCATTTCTTATTTCCCCCCCCTTCTGTGTTTAAGTACCTCGATCTCCCTGTTTTCTGGCCCATAGCTAGTCATTTGAATCTTCTATCATGCATATCATAGCCATAAGCACAAAGCGCAACACTTAGAGCGGTCTGACATGAACCTGACGCAAGAGAGAAAGTTCAGTTTTCAACGGAGGAGATTTCATTCGAAGTCCATATTTGCGGGCCGTAGGTGATCGGGATTATAAATTTGCTTGAAGTTTAGTGTTGGGGTGAAGGTCTAAAGTCTTGAAACCCAAAATCAACGTGGGTCATCCGATCCAGCAGGATGCGTGGCATTTGAATCTTTTCATCCTTAGGCTGCTAGAAGACCTGATGTCCATAGCATACCTTTACATTTGCTCCTCAAGTTCTTCCTCCTACTCACCCTTACTACATCTTACTGATTGAATTTAAATCAAGACCTCACCTACTTATGCATGCTGGTCTAGTTTTCTGAGTTAAAATGATATCATCTTGAGTCTGCACCCATTCGACCCCCCTTTAATTTATTCATTGTGACATACAAACTAATGGGTAGTGGGCTTACCTCCAATGCAATATGGAGGTGACTTTTGGTGCTAACACCTGACACATAGCAAAGTGCTCTAGTTATTGCCTCTCTGACCACAGTCTTCTCTGCAGGAATTTGGTCGTTCTCTTTCTGGATTTTCTTCTTGTCTTCTTTGAACTTCACTCGAAGGTCATCTATCTCTTGTTGCACAACCCGAAGTTTCTCTAAGGCCTCCTCCTTTTCTTGCCTCAAGGCCTCTGTGGCCTACTCCTTTTCCTCCTGGACTCAACGAAGTTGAGTCTCTCTGGAATATGCTAATCCGTGTAGTTGGGTGGGCTCATCCCCCAATTCTACATTCTCTGTTGAAGATGGTGCAGTGGACACTGCGCGGCTATACTGAATAGCTTGTTGGATGTCTTTCAGTTCTTTCTCAATCCTATAATACATTATTTCTTGTTTGACTTCATGTCAATTCAAGATGTCCTCTGAAGCATCTTCTACAATTGTGATGATGAGATCAACATCATCCATGGTGAGCACATTCTGTGACTAAGGCTAATTGGCTCGGGACTACTTTCGCACTGAGCATTTCTATGGAGAACCCTTCCTTTTCTTGGACGTCTCAGCCTCTATAAGGGGATCCTTTGGCAGTTTTACTTTGACCTTATCTTTCTTGTATTTTTATCCTTCCTCCTTGTGGTTTACTTCATCACCTCCTCCTCCTCTAGGTGAGTCAGGCATAGTTTCCTCTAAGGCGTTGTCCTTCTCCTCACTATTTATGTTCTGCACTTCCTCCTTTTTCTTCTTTCTCTTAGTGTTGCTTGCTCCATCATACTTTGTTCGGGTGACCAAAGGAATTCCGATGATGTCGGGGTTGGAAAGCTCTGTCTGCTCGACTGATACAAGGAATTCGGCGGGCCATTCCTTGGTTATTTCCTCCATGTCTTCATCAATCAATTTGTAATAGGACTGCAACTCCTCCTTTCTTTCAACCCTGCACCTAGTGATGTAAATGAAGTGTATGTCTACATGGAACTTTGCTAGCGGCCTGTATGTATGCAAGGTGTTCAGGGTCATTCTGGGGAATGATTTAATGGCATGCTTGAGTTGTAAGTAATAAGTGTGGAACACCGCATTTGATTGTCATTGCTTCGCCATGTCTCTTGTATAACATAAGGTGGTGAACCTCATGGCCAGTGGTTCTGATGGCTCAACTTTCGGGAATGTCACTCCCTCCGGCATCTCCCAAGAGAAAAATGTTATTAATATCAACAACCAACTAAAGTGGAACTTGTAGCCTTGGTCATGTGCTTCGCGGTAGTCCTTCTCCAACTTGTTGACGAGGTAGCTCATCCCGTTCATCTGCATCCCTTCGATGCACTTCCCTGCAAGGTTGACTACAAATCCTATTACTTGCGTAGGGAGGTTCTTTCTAATGAGCTTGCCTGCTATCATCTCACAAGATAGGCACATGGCGCCATCTTGGATGGAGGCTACCTTGTAGCCTCTCTTCCCCTTCTCCACATCGTTGTATGCTTCCTTTATTCATTGTGCCAAG
>JASDQU011313478.1:0-13084 GCA_032191745.1 Picea mariana
CATGATCTCTACTTATACAAAATGTCTATCACATAGTTTGTCCACATAAGCAAGGGTAAAACATAAGATAAGGGGTCCACAACCCTTATCTTACCTCTCGCAACAAAATAATATTAAACAATTTATCTTGAAATTCACTTTTACACAAAAGAAACCCTAGAATAAGGTAACGTCGCCCCTTTAGGGGACGTTTTGGCACTTTGAAGAAGTCGTTGGGGTAGTAGATGCATGGCTAGGCCTCCAAAGGCCACTTGTCACTCATCCAAATCCTCTCTTGATGGTCTTCAAGCCTCATTCCTTCAAAACGTGTCACATGTCATCCAACAACACCTTCACCACCAAACCCTAGCCTTCTAGGTGACGTCAAGCTTCCATAAGTGACGTTTTGCCTCTCTTAGGCAAAACGTTTGTATGTGAGGGCTAAGTCATGTCATCCATGATGTCTTCTAGGCTTCCAAAGGCAAGTCCTCGTGATCTGGCATGTGGGCCCTTGGCATCCAACCTGTGGGCTTCAAGCCCTATGGAAGCCCAAGCTAGGCTTGCTCCTCCAAAAATGTCCACCAACTAGGTCCTGCCAAACAAAAGGGTACACCCTCCAAAGATCTCAAGTCAAAGATATCATGACAAGTGTAAACCACATCTAATAAGCAAGGCACCTAAACATGTGCATCAATACTACCTCATCAAATTAAACAAATACTTAAAACTCTATACAATTGACCAAGTTTATGTATGGGAGGGGTGTCATAGGAGTCCTATTGGGTAGACCAAAACCCTCAAGTAGTGGATGTTCCCAAGGATGGCCTTTCAAGGTCCTGTAATGGATGATGAGGTGGAAGGGGTTTAAACTTCATAGGTCGTTGAGTTTCATGACATACAAGGGCTCGTATTATCTCATTCATGGGTGCCTTTGTAGAGGGTGTGTGGCACCTTCGTTTGCAATGCATTTTTTCCAATCCGATCTTCTTGCCATTCTTTGTTTCTTTCATGCTTTAAGGAAATAGTTGAAGGCCATTGTCCTGGCATGGTGTCCAGATGATGACAATGTCACTCACAAATACCTCGCGGAAATGAGAAGTCCGGGTCTTGATGAGACCCCCTTTCTCTCAGTGGTGTAACTGAGAGCCACTACCCTGACTTGGTGACCAGACGTGTTGATGATTGCAGCTTCATGAGACATTCTTCAGATCGTACTCCTCTGGACTGAGTTGAGATGATCTGTGAGAACACCTATGTGATATGTGATTCATACTCCTCTAGACTGAGTTGAGATGACTTGTGTTGGTCTCTTGTCGTGCTCCTCTGGACTGAGTTGAGATGACTTCAGATGGTCTCTTGTCGTACTCCTATGGACTTAGTTGAGTCGACTTGAGATGGCTCTCTAGTTCGTACTCCTATGGATTTAGTTGAGTTGATCTATTGAGAGTGATGTCCCTTGTGGTTGAGCACATGTCGACTTGTCCCTAGTGGCAGAGCACTAGAGNACTCCTATGGATTTAGTTGAGTTGATCTATTGAGAGTGATGTCCCTTGTGGTTGAGCACATGTGGACTTGTCCCTAGTGGCAGAGCACTAGAGGACGTGTGTGATACCCCTTGCTATATTGTCAAAGAGTAAGACTATTGTAAAACCCTAATTTGTATTGTGAAGGGTACAAGTCGGCCCTACTGTGTAAAGACAATTAATATTATGTAATTATGAATTGTATTATTGAGTTGTACAAGTCGGCCCTATTGTGCCAATAGACATGTCTATTCATTGAGTTAGGTCATGTATATATTAGTGAATGATCCCCATTGTGGATCATTCATATCATTCATCTTATTCTCTTACAATGCATACTTGGAGAGTTGAAATTTGGTGCGCACTTTTCCTGCGCTATCTTTCTTGGTCATAGAGCACCTTCTTGTGTGCACTAGGGTTTTGTCTTGACGACCACCTTTGTTGGCACCTATATTTTCGGTAGAGAGGGGTTCTTCTCTTGGCAATATAGCAAAGGGTTGCTGGGTTTTTTCCTTGGTTGAGAAGGGTTTTCCCAGGATAACTTCTTGTGTCTTGTGCATGGTTATTCTTCTTGTGATCTTGGTTTACTGCAACTATTGTATTTTGTGTTGCTGCATTGTTTATGGTTCAAGTTCATGCTAAATTGAAAAGAAACTACTTGTGCTTGGGCTAGCATTAAAAATTCAACAAGATGATGGTAATGTCATACTGCTAAATACCCATGATCATGATAGGTTGGCTCGCGATGAAACCTCCTATCCTCCAACTAACCCCTTAAGCATTCATTATCATTTATTCTTGTAGGTCCCCCTTTTCTTACAGAGAAGCATTTCATTGCTTTCTTGGGGGATCCCTGGGTGAAGCATATGGAAGGTATATATATAGGATTTTATCTTTTTAGCCACCAACAATCCCTCTGGGCTTTCATCCCCTTCTTCCCAGGGAATGAGGTACATGCCCTTCTTGGGTCACTAAAGTCAAAGGACCTAGAAGAGGATAATATGATGGGAAAGTAATGAGTGGAAAGTGGTAAGTATGGTCGGGAATGGTACGATATCCCTTCAACGGATCCCCAGTCACAAACCTTTGCTAAAGGTTGGCCACCCACTAGGAAATCTATGACACTCACCAAGGTGAAACAAGGTCAAAGCTATAATGTCCAAGCAGGCGCTCTATAATCAAAAGTATCTCAAATACAACATGCTTAAATGTCTTAAATATTAGGGTGATTACCTGCCACAATACTTGACTTGTACCGCATGTAGCAAGACCCTTTTGCCTTCCAGAAGCTGGCTAGTGTGGTGGATGTGTTGACAATGGATCAAATGTGGTGACAGATCTGGATTCTCTATGTGCAAGTGGACACTGCTGGTCATTTAGTCTCTTGACACTCCATATTTGCAACCTAAGGGCCTCGAGACATGATCTCCTTATTTATCCCACAAAATGGGGATAACATCTGGCTCCTACTTTGGGACATGTGCTTGTCGTAGAGTGCATGAGAACTGTAGTATCTCCTAGTAGACATGTGCCTACACTGAAACAAAAAACAATCAAATCTAGGGTGGTTCTATCACCCTTCGTCCATGTACATAAAAATCCAATAATGAAAACTAATCTAGAAAATAAAATTTTAGCATTTTTTTTTTCAAAAACTTATAAACTAAGCATGAAATCAATATGCAAACAGAGCAAAATTAAAAATGAAATGCATCTAAAACTAATATGAGCAATCAAGATGCAAATGCAAGGAAAGCAAGATGACCTACATACTTACCTGGGGCATGGGCCCTGAAGAAGTCATGCGCTGCCTTGGTAATAATGTTTGAGGAGAGATCTATTTACTGGTAATGGCATCCTCCTCCCTTCTGTTGTGGATAAGTAAAAAGAGTCTGGCCCGGATACTTCCTCTATTTTGTATGGCCCCAACCGAAGACTATCAAACTTTTGATGCATCCCAAGTTTTTCTCTCCTCTTGTCCCACATTAAGACCTAGTCCCCTTCCTTGAATTCTCTTTGCCTGGCCTTTCGATCAAAGGTTCCTTTCACCTTTTCTTGATTCTTTGCCATTTGATCAAAGGCCATTCTTTGGGCAATTTGTAATGCTGGAATCTGGAGATTTATAGGAAAACAAGCTTCTAACCCATACACCAACTCAAAAGGGGTTTTTCCGGTGGAGGTCTTGGTAGTCGTGCAATTTGCCTATAAGGCATACTTAATTTTGCTATCCCAACTCTTTTTGTTTTCCCCAACGATCTTCTTCACANCTTGATTCTTTGCCATTTGATCAAAGGCCATTCTTTGGGCAATTTGTAATGCTGGAATCTGGAGATTTATAGGAAAACAAGCTTCTAACCCATACACCAACTCAAAAGGGGTTTTTCCGGTGGAGGTCTTGGTAGTCGTGCAATTTGCCCATAAGGCATACTTAATTTTGCTATCCCAACTCTTTTTGTTTTCCCCAACGATCTTCTTCACAATATTCATGATGTTTTTGTTGCTGGATTCTACTAACCCATTTCCTTGAGGGTAATAGTTCGAAGAGTGTGATAAAACAATCCCATGCTTAAAGCAAAACTCATTAAGTGACATTGAGCTAAAAGCTTTGGCGTTATCAGTGGTTATCTTAGCGGGAACACCGAATCTAGTAATAATATTTTCCTCGAGGAACTTCATCACAACCTCTTATGTTGCTTTCTTTGTTGGGACAACTTCAATCCATTTGGTGAAGTAATCAGTGGCGGTCAAAATCCATCGATACCCATTACTAGAATTGTCCTTGAACTCACCATTGAAATCCAATCCCCATTGTTGAAAGGGTGCTTCTATGATGATTGGCTTGAGGGAAGAGTAGGAAGGTGTTGTTTGCCTGTAAAATATTGGCACGGATGACAAGATATGACATATCGATGCGTATCGGAGAAAATAGTTGGCCAATAGTATCCTGCCCTTAAAATATTATGGGCAGTGGTGCGTGCTACAAAATGGCTACCACAATGCCCTGAATGAAGGTCAGCCATTAACTTGTCAACTTCTTCTTTACTCACACATTTGAGGATTATCCCATCAAGGTTCCTCCACCTAAGACCATTCTCTATTAGGCAATACTTCATGGCTTTAAGTCTCAGGGCTCTCCTTTTATGTTCTACTAAATGATCAAGGCAAGTGAGGTTCTTCAGGTAATAGATGATATTTGAATAACACTCATTGTTCTCGATCTCACTTGCGATAAAGTTGATTTGCTCGTTTTCGCCTACCTCGATGGCCTCTTGATTGCTTTTTGTCATCATTTTGGCCAGTCCTTTCCCTTTAATTATCTTGGTTGGTTTGATCTCCAAATCGTATTCTTGTATTTGTGAAACCCACTTTCCTCTTGATCCAAGGCAATCTTGTTGTGATAAACCGTCCTTTATGTTGATGATTGCAGCTATGTGAGACATTCTCCAGCTTACAAACTTGTGAGATGTGGATCATTGCAGCTATGTGAGTCTTTCTCCAGCTTACAAACCTGAGAGAAAGCCCCTAAGAAGGGTACGTGGTTCCTACTTGAGACAGAGCTAGAACGTAGAGATGGCCTCCTCCATTTAGAGAGTTGAGAAGAACTCCAGATGATTATCTAGTGGGAAAGACGATCTATTGAGTTAGACGTTCCTGTGGCTGAGCACAAGGTGAACGTGTGAAATCCCAAAGTGTTGGGTGCATCGTCATGTGAACAGAAATGAAGATGATGTATTAGCCTCCTCTGAGCAACAGAGTTGACGAGAAACTCCAGATGATTCTCTTGTGTGAGGTAGTGGGAAAGAAGATCTGTAGAGTGGACGTCCTGTGGATGAGCACAAGTGAACGTGTGAAGAAGTGGTTCTTCTGTGTAATGCAGTGAGCCAAAGATATGGACATCCCTATGGATGTGCCCTAGTGGATGAGCACTAGTGGGTGTATCAGATCCCTTGCTATATTGTTCAAGAGTCAGACTTGTCTGTAACCTTAATTATAATGTAAAGGGTATAGGTCGGCCCCACCTTAATGTGATTAGTAATAAAGGTAAAAGATAATTAATCTGGTTAATATTAATTGTATTATAAGCTAGTGAGGTTGGCCCTGTTGTGCCAATAGACACTTCTGTTGACAGGTTCAGGTTAGTATAAGTAAAGGTAAATTCCTCTTTGAGGAAACATATCTTTTCATGTGAGTTTGGAAATTTCAGCAAGTACACTTCCTTGGGAAAAATGTGCACCTCTCTTGGGCGCTAGTCTTCTAGGGTTTGATCACCCTCTTGTGTGCTAGGGTTTATCTTGGTGGTGAAGGTCTTTCTCTTGAGGAATATAGCAAAGGATTTGGCTGGGTTTTCTTCCCTTGTTGAGAAGGGTTTCCCAGGATACTTCTTGTGTTCTTGTGCATGGTGCTTCTTCTTGTGATCTTGGTTGTGCAACATTTATGGGTATGGTTAAATGCTAAAAATGGAATGAACTTCATGCTTAACCTAGATTATTGAAAAATCAACACTTTACAGCGGGGTAGGGGACGAAGGCTTTGATCTTGTTGTACCCTATATAAGTTCAAAAATATTTGAGAGACTTGACCAGAATGTAAGCTTGTTTATCTGTAATGGTGTAATTCAATTCTGAGTCTGTTAGACTTTTGCTCATGAATGCGATCAATGGCTCATCCCCTTGATCATTCTTCTGTAACAGAACTCCTGCAATAGTGTCCTTTGAAGCGAAAGAAAATATGATGAAGTCTTTGGTAAAATTTGGACTAACCAAGACTAGTACGACAATTATTGCTTCCTTGATACACTGGAAAGATAGCTTACCCTCATCTGCCCATTCGAATCAAGCATCCTTCTTTAACAATTTGTTAAGGGGCTTAACAATCTCAACAAAGTTTGGAATGAATCTCCTCACGAAGTTAATCGGACCAAAGAAAGACTATAGGGCTTTCTTATCTTTAGGGAGAGGGATTTTCTTGATGGCTTCAACCCTGGTAGGGTCTATTATGATTCCGTCTTTGGAAATGATATGACCCAACAACTTACCCTTATCAATACCAAAAATTGATTTCTTAGGGTTGAGAGAAATGCCATACTCCCTACAACTCTGGAAAATAGTTCTCAAGTGTTGGATATGTTGCTCCTTCTTTTTGGAGATGGCGGTTAGATCATCCTGATAAATCTTTATAAGTTTTCCGATCAGATCCCTAAAAGCATATTCCATGGCTCGTTGAAAGGTGGCGCCCGCATTGGTTAATCCAAATGGCATTCTTAAATACTTATAGGTTCCCCAAGGGGTGGTGAACGCAGCTTTTAGTTGGTCATCCTTCTTTACCAATACTTGATTATATCCTAAGAAACCATCAAGCAGGGAAATCATTTATGCTCCGGTGACCCTTTGCAAAAGATACTCCATGTTTGGCAGAGTATAATTGTACTTGAGCGAAGCTTGGTTTAAATTTTTGAAGTCTACACATATCCTGATTTCACTAGTCTTTTTCCTTACAATGACTAGGTTAGACACCCACGATGAATACCTGATAGCCTCAATTATTCCTGCCTCAACCATCTTTTGTAACTCCTTTTGCACCTGTGGGGCAACCTTTGGATTCATCTGCCTAAGTTTTTGTCTGAAGGGTTTCGTGCCCTCTACGAGGGGGATAGCATGTTGTATGACATCTTCTCGGTAAGCCTTCGGATCTTCGTAAGACCAAGCAAAGACATCCTTGAATTCTCTTACAAGGGCAATCTGCTTCTCCCTTTCATCGGTTGTTGTTCCTTTTCCAAACTTGATCATCTTTGGGGATTCCTCTGTCCCAATGTTGAATTCAATGATCTGGTCATCAATTTTGCTTGAGGGGTTCCCCTTATACATTTCATTTTGATCAAAAAGGTTTTCTAAGGGGATGATACCCTTGGGTAGGGGTCCGTCGGCTATATCAATTATCTCAATATTCGCCTCTTCCACTAATTGATTTATCTGGGCCTCAGAGAATTCACCTTTATTTTTGAGAAAACACAGGATTTGGCTTTTACTATAAAAAACTTGCCAATGTTTTAGGTTGTCGGGTAGCAAGGGCCTGTAGTTTACTTCCACCTTATAAAGACCTATTTCCTTGAAAAGTTGCAAGGTGGAAGCAGAAACAACAAGGTTGTCTGCTAAATAATTCTCTTCCCTAGGGATGGCTTCAATATAAAAGTTGTCAAATTTCTTCATGGCGTCCCATACGACATCCCTGTATTGTTTCAACCTTGTGTTTTTAGCAACAAATTTCTTGTTAACTTGTGAAACGATTAAGTCAGAGTCCCCTCTCACGTGTAAGGTTTTGATGTTCATATCAATAGCAAGGTTAAGGCCTAGGATAAGGGCTTCATACTTGGTGACGTTGTTTGTGCAGTTGAACTCAAGCCTGTGTGAGAAAATGGTGGTCTCATTGTCTGGTGATCTTAAGACTATCCTTGCACCTGAGCATGTGCTTGAGTGCACACCATCGAAATCTAAGCCCCAAGACCCTTCCTTCTTTTCCTCATCAAGGAAAAGGGAGTTTGCCAAGATGAAGGTGATGTCAATTCCTTCTTCTAGAACTTGGTGGGTTATATTGACATGATCCATGACACCTTCACCTTTCGTCTTGCTTGGGAAAAATCTTTCTCCTCACCTTTGATGATATCAAATTTTCTCTCTTTGTGAGGCTCTATCAAGACTTGTCGAATATGTTGCAAGAACTCTTCTTCAGCCTGTTTTGCTGCTTGTCTTTTTTCAAACTCCAAAAGCTCATCTGGTGATCAAGGTGTGTTTCTTAGTGTTATTAACTTATTTCCTTTTCTTCTTCTAATAGATTGATCATGAGATGCGCTGCCCTTTCAGCTGCCTTCTCTCATTCCTCTTGCAGGTAAGTTTTGATATCGAGGGGAAAGTCTGGTGAGACAAAGTCATCAATCCGATTAATTTGAAGGGTCTCTTTAAGACAATCTTCCTCTTGTATGAGAGAGGAGGTTATGTTTTCTTCTATCTCACACGCTCTTTCTTGAGCTTCAAACAAAGTTGTAGGGCGTCTCTCAATTAAAACCCCATATGGGTCTTTCATTGTTGATATGTAAGACTTGAGGATAGTAACCTTGGAAGGTTTTAAATATTGAGGGAAACTTCTTACAAGGGTGTTGAACCTATCATTGAAAACCCTTATACTCTCCCTTGATTTTCTCTGTAACTGTAGAGTTGGTTGTAAAGGGATTGATAATCTTTCATCTTTCCAAATCTTATGGAAAAACGTTCTTGAAAGAGGTCCCAATTCGTGATTGTTCTTGGGGGAATACTATCAAACCATTCCTTGGTCCTTCCGACAAAAGTGTAAGAGAAGAGTCTCATCAGGATATCCTCATCTTGATCATAAGGTTCTAGAGCGCGAAGGAAAGAATCTAGGTGATCCTTAGGTGTAGAGAGAACTTCTCCTTAAAAGTTGGGGAGTCATTCCTTGAAGTCCTTTGGGAGTTTGTGAGGAGATCCAGGGATCTTTGTCATGTCCAAAGGTTTGTGTGCCTCTTTGGCCCATGGGCTCCATGTAGCACTTGGTGAGGTGGGTATGAGTGAGAGTGGAGGTGTGGAAGCAGTAGTTGAGGATGGAGGGATAAGAGAAGCAGAGGGACAATCATGAGAAGTGGGGGAGGAAGGAGGACTAGGCCTTTTGGGTGAAGTCTCACAATGTCTGCAAGTATTGTTGGGGGTCGGATTACGCTTCTTTCGTCCCATAGTGGAGTCGCCGAACAAGCTTCATGACAAGCTTATCAAAAAGGTGAGAAGGGAATGTCCCTTCAGTGGAGTCGCCAGGCAAGCTAGGGGAAAAGGCTTTGGGATAGCTTGCCAAAGTGTCGTTAGATTTCGGAAGAGGATTCAAAATCCTCCCCAGCAGTGGCGCAAAAATGTTATCGCACAAGTTGTAGGTTGGGCAAAACCTGACCCAACCACCAAAATGGCGACAACTTAGAGAGCACCTACCCACTATCACCTTAGGCAGGTGTTCCCATCACTTTAGAGGTAAGGTAGTCACCTCAAGGGGGGAATCTTGGTGACCCTAGGGGGAATTGAGATGGAAAATGAGATATATGGATGTATCCTAAAGGTCAATTCTAGATGGTAAAGGGAACTTGGTAACGAGTCTTGGGAAAGGCTTAGGGTTGTCAATGCTTTGAGTGACCTGCCAAGAGAAAAATACATGCTCGAGACACAATGAAAACCAAGTATATAATGTAGTATGTTAGGTGGACAAGCAAGTTAAGCTTCTTGTCCCTAATTGCAGCAACAATCATTGATATATATCAGCATATAAAAGATAATAAGAGTTGCAAAACAAGTGCTAAGAGTCTAGTAAAATAAGCAAGAGACAAGCTAGTAAAGACTAGTTTAACTCACGAATGAAAGAGCAATACTTTAGCACAAAAGAAAGCCCGTCACAAAAAGCTTAATGCAGTGATATTTATCAACCTTATGGTTGTAGCAAACCAAGCCTTATAACAGAAAGTTCAGCCAATGAAAATCACTTCTAACTAACCCAAAAAGTGCACCTAGGTTAGTAGTTTGTTAGGGCAAAGTTATAGCCAATTTCTAGGGTTAGTTTAGGAGTTATCTAGGGTTAGAGGGTTAGATTTCTGCAGCACTAATGGTTGTAGGTTAGTTTTATTACAGCAGCAAGTTTTAGTGAATGAAAGAGGATGCCCCAATGAGGCAAGATAGCCTAGGGCTCAAGGAACACTATCCAAGTGAGAGAACTTCAAAACTTCAACTTTTCATGTTTACCAATGCAACGTTTTATTTCTCCAATGCAATGACGACTGCCTTTGATTAATGGGCTAATGGGGTCAAAAGTAAAGAGCTAGAGCTACTACCTCCTTGGGGGTATAAATGCTCTTATTCCCCAAGGCAAGTAACCTAGCTAGGGTTTAAACTAAGGAGTGTATATCCTTATACTTCCTTAGCAAACCCTTGCAAACAATAATTCTATGCTTAAAATTATGGTGGAGCTAAAGATGCACTTATACTTCCTACTTAACCTTAGCAAAAATCAATCTTGAGCTTGAATTACAAATGATAGCAACAAGTAAAAAGTCTTACCAATCCAAATAGCACAAGATAAACCATAACATGCCAAGATAAACCACCACAATAGCTAGAAAAGACCTCCAAGAGCTAGTGCACCATCATCATCAAGTCCATAACCAAAAAGACACCATACCATAGCACAAGAGAACAAAAAGCTTCAAGGGTAGCGAAAATTTCAGTCCTTAGCTCTTCACAATGGGAGAGTTATGATTCAAAATGAAATTTCATGATCTCTACTTACACAAATTGTCTATCACATAGTTTGTCCACATAAGCAAGGGTAAAACATAAGATAAGGGGTCCACAACCCTTATCTTACCCCTTGCAACAAAATAATATTAAACAATTTATCTTAAAATTCACTTTTACACAAAAGAAACCCTAGAATAAGGTGATGTCACCCCTTTAGGGGACGTTTTGGCACTTTGAAGAAGTCGTTGGGGTAGTAGATGCATGGCTAGGCCTCCAAAGGCCTCTTGTCACTCATCCAAATCCTCTCTTAATGGTCTTCAAGCCTCCTTCCTTCAAAACGTGCCACATGTCATCAAACAACACCTTCACCACCAAAACCTAGCCCTCTAGGTGACGTCAAGCTTCCATAGGTGACGTTTTGCCTCTCCTAGACAAAACATTTGGTATGTGAGGGTTGGGTCATGTCATCCATGATGTCTTCTAGGCCCCCAAAAACAAGTCCTCGTGATTTGGCATGTGGGCCCTTGGCATCCAACCTGTGGGCTTCAAGCCCCATGGATGCGCAAGCTAGGCTTGCTCCTCCAAAACTATCCACCAACAAGGTCCTGCAAAACAAAAGGGTACACCCTCCAAAGATCTCAAGTCAAAGATATCATGACAAGTGTAAACCACGTCTAATAAGCAAGGCACCTAAACATGTGCATCAAAACTACCTCATCAAATTAAACAAATGCTTAAAACCCTATACAATTGACCAAGTTTAAGTATGGGAGGGGTGTCATAGGAGTCCTATTGGGTAGACCAAAGCCCTCAAGTAGGGGATGTTCGCAAGGATGGCCTTTCAAGGTCATGTAATGGATGATGAGGTGGAAGGGGTTTAGACTTCATAGGTCGTTGAGTTTCATGACATACAAGGGCTCGTATTATCTCATTCATGGGTGCCTTTGTAAAGGGTGTGTGGCACCTTCGTTTGCAATGCATTTTTTCCAAACCCTTCTTCTTGCCATTCTTTGTTTCTTTCATGCTTCAAGGAAAGAGTTGAAAGCCATTGTGCTGGTGTAGTGTCCAGATGATGACAATGTCATTCACAAATACCTCGTGGAAATGAAAAGGCTGGCTCATGATGAGACCCCCTTTCTCTTAGTTGTGTAACTGAGAGCCACTACCCTAGCTTGATGATCAGATGATGTTAATGTCATACTGCTAAATACCCATGATCATGATAGGTCGACTCGCGATGAGACCTCCTATCCTCCAACTAACCCCTTAAGCATTCATTATCTTTTATTCTTGTAAGTCCCCCTTTTCTTACAAAGAAGCATTTTGAAGCATCTAGAAGGTATATATATATGCTTTTATCTTTTTAGCCATCAACAATCCCTCTAGGCCTTCAGCCCCTTCTTCCCATGGAATGAGATACATGCCCTTCTTGGGTCACTRAAGTCAAAGGGGGTCACTAAAGTCAAAGGACCTAGAAGAGGATAATATGATGGGAAAGTAATGAGCAGAAAGTGGTAAGTATGGTCGAGAATGGTACGATAACCCCTCAAGGGATCCCCAGTCACAAACCTTTCCTAAAGGTTGGCCACCCACTAGGAAATCTATGACACTCACCAAGGTGAAACAAGGTCAAAGGTATAATGTCCAAGCATGTGCTCTATAATCAAAAGTAGCTCAAATACAACATGCTTAAATGTCTTAAATATTAGGGTGATTACCTGCCACAATCCCTGACTTGTACCGCATGGAGCAAGACCCTTCTGCCTTCCAGAGGCTGACTGGTGTGGTGGATGCGCTGACAATGGATCAAATGTGGTGACAAAGCGGGCTTATGTATGTGGAAGTGGACACCGTTGGTCATGTATTCTCTCGACATTCCATATTTGCAACCTAAGGGCCTCGAGACATGATCTCCTTATTTATCCCACAAAATGGGGATAACAGTTTCGATGTAGTGTCTTGGAATGTCATCATCTTATCTTTATAGGGAAACATCACAAACTTTTTCTCCGTGTTTAAGATGAAGGTACCTAGATTTTTAAACCAAGGTAACCCGATAATGATGTCGATTTCTTCTTTATACATAGTTGTGACAAAAAAATGAGATTTATATTCATATTCATCAATTGTCACTTGTAACTCTTTAATTTGAAAAATATATTTCTTTTCAATTATATTCAGCTCTGTAATTAATAATTGATTTGCCAAATTAATATTAATGTAATTTGAAAAATATCTTTCTTTTTAATTATATTCAGCTCTGTAATTAATAATTCATTTGCCAAATCAATATTAATGTAATTT
>JASDQU011313479.1:0-14947 GCA_032191745.1 Picea mariana
CATGGGTTAGTGCTATGCATCCAACATAGCCTTTCATTTTATATCATCACCATACATAATCCAATATGTAATCATTAAAAACTAGAACAAACAATGTTAAAACCAACAAAAACTATGTCAGACCCTATGTTGCTTCTAGGTCATCCTGCTTATGTACACGAATGTTACCACTATCACCCATGTATGCTTTTGAAGATGGCACACTTGAGCTTCCCTTAAGTATTCCATTATTCTTTGGTTGTTTAGTCTTCTTCACCCACTTCTGAAGGTGTCCCTTCTTCTCAAAACTTGAGCTCTGAGCTTCCATATTTTCAAATATGTCTCCCTTTCTTACTTCATTCCTTCTTCTAGTCATGCTATATGAAGTCCTCATCATGGACCTTCTTCTTTTGTTCCAACAATCCTGGGATTTGTGGCCAAACCCACTACAACTATAGCATCTCATGTTGTGATAGTGAACAACAATGTGTCCTACTTGATCACATCTCCAACACCTTAATGTGTTATGAAATCTCCCATTGTCTCTCCTTGCATGATATCTRGATTCCAAAGCTTTGTGACCATATTCATTACATGAATAACAWTGAACATGAAAAATACTTTTATACCTTTGSTTTGGTGTCCATCTYSTTGGAGGTGTAAGGATGGCTTATTGATGTCTTCCTTTCTTTGTTCTTTTGAAACTTTCCTTCCATTGTGTAGATGGTTTACTTGCAAMMTTATCTTCATCCTTTGAGAGTGAGGGACTTACCTCATGCTTCTTTGAGGTGCTTGCTTCAGCATGTGTAGCTTCTCTCTTGTATCCAAGAYYTGATTTATCATTTGGTGATMTTTGACTTTCCAAGATCTCATTCAATATTTGTGASCTATTCAAGAATTTGTTTKACTTCTCTACTTTCTTTCTAAGATCAACAATTTCATCTTCTAGCCTATGACATGACTCWWYCTTTTCATTTACTTGATTCTTCAATAGTTCCTCTACCCTTTTGGCTTCTTCAATTTGGGTATTGAGATGGACAATAATTTCAAGACTTTTGCTAATMTCATCATCTACCTTCTTATCTTCTTTTTCATTCTTTTGTCTTGTGATCTCTTCTTCCTTTTCTTCTAAATGAGTCTTACTACTCTCTTCTAGTTCTTTGAGCATTTCCTTTAACTTCAATATGTGCCTTTGACTCTTCTTAAGAAACTTTTTAGTGTTATCCAAAATATAGCTATAGTCTATATAATAAAGGTCATTGCTATATTCATATAGAGCTCTTTCAACTTTCTCTTTAAGCTTCAATAGTTTTTCTTCTACTTCTTCCATGGGATAACAATCAATTGATTCTATACAAACTATTTCTAGATTTTTTTCTTCACTTGTAGAGAAAAATTCAACATCATCACATTTTGAATTATTGCAATCAAGGGTTTGTGAAGATTATTTACCTTCATTTGAAATGTCTTCAAGATCTTCCTTTTTGCCAATATCATCACATGATTCTTTACCTTCATTTGAAATGTCTTAAATATCTTCCTTTTTTCCAACATCATCATATTTATAAATAATGCAACCAATAGTTTTTGGAGATTCTTTACCTTTAATGATCTTGATGGAGTGGTCTTCAATATTTTGTTTCTTTCTTTGACATTTCTTCTCTAGATTTAGCCATAGATCCTTGGTGGTAGTGCATTGTCCCATGCTCTCTTTGGTAGGACTTGAGAGTCCACTAAGAATGGTATTGAGAGCCAATGCATCATTCTTCTTTCCTTCCCTTTGAGCTGCAAACTTTGACTTGTTCTTCAAGGAAATTGATCCACCAATGGCTGCCTTCCAAATACCTACTCCCATTTCTTTCAAATTTACTCTCATTTATATTCTCCAAGTAGAATAGTTTTCCTCATCAAGGATTCGAACTTCATCATCCATTTGTGTGTCTATGGATCTCCTCCAATATTGTTAAGGGTTATAGTGAAGACCCCCTCTGATACCAAGTTGGACACACCATCTACACTCAAAGGGGGAGGGGTGAACAATGTAGGGCTCTTTTTCCCAAAACTTCCCTTTCACAAAACTCATTAGCTAGCAATAACCATTTACTCATTAATTATTGATGTCATTTATAATCAGTTAAATGTGAGCATATATCAACAACATATATCAACAATATATCATCAACAAATCATCACCACAAGGAACACAAGATGTATGTACAATTTTATTTTTATTACGGACTACAATCCTTGGGTTATCAACAAAAACTGAATAGAGTATAACTCTACAAGAGCACCAAATCTATAATTGAAGACTCATCTTACACCCTCAGCACCAACTGAGATGATGCAACAATCCTTAACAAATATGAATCTGTCATAGGTACGCGACCTGTCGGTAGTGTGTTGGGAACTTTAATTGTCTAAATAAATAGATAATTAAGGTGTTCAATATAAATTGTCAAACCCGGGGAAGTTTTTTTTATTGTAAGATAATTGTGCATAGTCTATGCTAGATTATGAAAGCAACACTAATCAAATTGCAGTAAGGTAAACTAAAATAAACAAAATTGAAAAGTTGAACACTAACACAAGTTGTTGGCACAGCTGGAGTTCTAATCTATTGTTGCATAATTGAAATCACACTTGCATAATTGAAATATAATTTGATGAGTGTATAAGAATCCTGGATTATCTAATCTATTCTAATTTTCTATTTTACTTTTGCAGAAGGAAATTCTGTGCTAATTGCCGAAAGGAAGTCTATTTAATTACAGAAAGGGAAATTCACACTTCTATTTACTTTTTCTTGAAAACTGAGTTTTAATCTAGTGCAGAAAATGAATTAACTCTCAAAGCAATTCTCCAGCAGTATTCAACAATTGATTCTAACTCTCATGAGACACATTGATGCGCATTTAATAGAAAGGGACTAAACTGTAACAAGAAATGTATTCTAGAAATGCTAAATAGATAAATCAAACAAATCAAAGCAGTGAATCTAAAGCTCAAAATAGAGGGGAGTCTGTGAGGAAGGTGGGCCCTTTCCTTCTCACCTAATACACTCGAAAATATTACAGTAGGTTAAAGAAACTCAATTCACTTATTTATTAACTCGCAAAAATGTTCAGATACAATATGCTTCAGTTCAATCTATGTTCACAGCTAATCTTTGGTACCAATGATTACAAAATTTCTGACATTTAAAGATAGAGTCATTCAGTTAAAACGAATTCAGAATAGCCTTGAGAATCCGAGATTCTCAATATGTTCGTATGATACAGAAGATCTGTCATCTTTACAAAATCTAGAAAAAGAATCTTGATCACCAGCGTGAGCCAAAATGTGTAATAGCCTTGAGGATCAATCTTTAGGATTCGGATTTGAACGATATACCAGCTTCCAGGATTGGTGGGCATCTGTTGCAGCAAGTGTAACAGCTTCTAGGAAAGGTGCGTAGTTGTTGTAGTCATGTAACAACATGCAGAACTGGTGCAAAGTTGCATCAGTTAGTGTAATAGTAGCGATATTTCTTCAAGACTTGGTTGTTCTACATATTTTGATCATTAGTTGAACATTCATGGGTAAACTATGAGAAACGCTACCAATCAAACATGTTAAGTAAATAAGAATATAAAAGAAAGATCAATTATTCATACCTTGGGAAAAGGGGTCTTAGAAAACATTATAGTAGGCATTTAGCATAGAAATGATAAGGTTGAATGAGCAAAAGATATAGTGAAAAAGGGACATTTCTGGGGTCCTAAAATGCCCCCCAACTGAATACATTGTGTGTCCTCATGAAAAAAACATTCAATCCTTACTCTGAATCTGAGTCAGGGAAGTGACTACTCCAATGAAAACTGCTAAAACAAATTTCTAAGTACCGATATGGGAAAAACCTATGTGTACCCCCAACATCTTGTGTTTCAAAAATCTTGTTTTGTTGCTTTGTCTTCAAGAACAAAATAAGTTTGAGTGTGTAATAGAGGTTCTTGTGTAAAATTTGCTGGTAAACCAGCAACTACTCTATTAAGTTGGGATTTTCTTTGGCTTACTGGTTTTTTTGGAGAAGTAAGGTCATATTCTGTCTTGACTGAGAGATTTGTTGGTTCTTCAGCATGACCACTGATTGGTATTTTCACTATTTTATACCCTACCTGAAAGTAAATATTACCACATTCATAACACATGTGCTCTCTATTTTGGTCCATAACAACTTTTTTTAGTGCTAATATGTCCAAGGCTATCCCCTCTAGGTTTTTCTATTGAGCAACTTGCAATTCCTTCTTTAGGGAAGCCAACTCTGCTTTGCGGCTTTCATTTTCCTTCATTAGTTTAGAAATCCTAGAACTTTATGTATCCTTTAACTTCTTCTCAATTTGAGATAACAGATGAGCAAGTGGCACATTGTCATTATACTCTCTAGGTTGTGTAGCTGGTTCTTATGTAACAGTCTCTTTATGTGTTGTTGGTTCTTGTGTAACAACTAGTTCTGGCATGACTAGTTCTTATGGGACAGTGTCTTCCTAGGTAGCTAGTTCTTGTGTAACAACTAAGTTCTAGGAAGAGGTTGGTTCTTGTGTCACAATCATGTTGTTGGAAGGGATTGGTTCTTATGTAACAACCACTTCTTTGTCAACTAAGGATAATGGACAAAGAATGGGTAATTCCAGTTCTATATTCTTCCATCTGACTGTTGCTTCAGTAGACCTTGTTGACCTAGTTCTCCTCTTAGGTAATGTAGAGACAAAAACATGGGATTTCCTTTTCTTTTATTTAGGAGAAGGAGGGCACTCTTCAACAACCAGGAAAGAAGGAGGGCGTTCTTCAAAAACCACACAAGGAAGAGGTGTTGGGTTGCTGGGGTCTGATATAATCTGTACATTGTCACTCATCGATTAACGCACATAATCATCAAGTGGAGCCGATGATTCTGCTGTAATTTGTGTACATTCGGCCTACAATGAGAAAATGGTTTCTTGAAATTCCTTGCACAAGGTAAAACCCAGAATACGTACCTCCATAAAATCTAGTAGGGTTTGAGTATCAGCAAAATCATGACTCTGTGGCAGCGTCTGGTACAACTCTGTCAATGCCACTCTGATATTTTCTTCTAGGTTGACGTTTTATTTTCTGAGACGCTTCAGTGGCAGTGACAGTAGGGATTGAATGATTTTTGTAGTAATAGGAGGGTTTTGAGTTTCTTCTGGTGCAACTCTATTGATGCATCTCTGAGATTTTCTTCTGGTTTGATGTTTTATTTTCGGAGATGATTCACTGGCAGTGACAGTAGGGGCTTAAATGACTATTGCAACAATAGGAGGGTTTTGAGTTACTTTTGGTGCAACTCTGTTGATGCCTCTCTGATATTTTCTTCTGGTTTGACGTTTTATTATATGAGACGATTTACTTGCAGTGATAGTAGGGGCTTGAACGATTGTTGCAGTAATAGGAGGGTTACGAGTTGTTGATGGTTTAATAGGAGATGAAGTCGAAGTTCTGGTTGTTATAGTAGGGGTTGTAACTGATGTTGCAGGAGACCTCACTGACCTAGTTCTCTTCCTAGGAAATACAAAGATAGAAGCAGGGAGTGTCCTCTTCTGAGATTTAGTAGTAGGAAGGAGTTCTTCAACAACAGTTGTTGCAGTCGAGGGCTGAGGCTCACGATTTGGTCCAAGGATTGCGTTGTCAACTGCTGGCTCAAGAAAAAATGCAGGCATAGGGTCGATTTGTTCTGGTTCAACTCTGTCGATTCTTTTTAGAGTAGTGTTAGATTTTCTTCTGGTCTTACGGGCAATTACAATGGGGGTTTTAACTATTGTTGTAGCTGAGGGCTTAGGAATTGGCTGCTCGGGGTTGACTATAACATCAAGCATATAATTTTGTTGTTCTTCCACTTTAGGTAATGGGACATTAGAAATTCCCATTCCGTTATGAATCAACAATGCTATCGGTCTGTGATTGGAAAGACAATTCATGGGATGCTTCGATCTCTTGACAAAGTGAGCCATATTATGTAAGGAATGAAGAAGGCAATAAGGGATGTTTATTAGCTTCTGATGTCTCAAATGTGACAGTAGTATAGAATCAGAAAAATAAACGACTTGGTATATTCCTTTGCATGTAATGTACCTTTTTACAAATTATGACACTTTCCCCCATGGTTCTGGTAAGGAAATTACATCTGCCTACAAAAATATTTGGTAAACATATGGATGCAGCAGCAATGCATCCAGATTTTCTGATTCATACCTCATAGTTGTTCCTCCCATGACGTTTCTTTAGAGTATAACAATCATTTAGGAGGAGAAATCGGCATCTAAACTAGAGACACATCAAGGTCGAACGTGGATTTCATAAAGAATGCAATGTCTCAGCAAAAATAAGTGTGGTCGAAAGGTGGCGGAGGTGAATATAAAAAGGGATTTTACTGTTAGTTCGGTGTAGATTTTCATTCCCCCCAACTAATCTGATTGGCTCTTGGTTTAACGAACTTAGGAAAATCGACAAGCATTAAATATTTCTTCCATATTTACATCACTTCAACATGTAGGATTAGTAATGTACCTCATAACTTACCACACAAATCGATCTGTCGGAGTAACTGCACTATCCAACCACCATTCGATCCACATGGAATAACTGTAATGATGAGAGATGGCTCTGGAACGTGAGAAATGATGATATGATAGGTGGAGTCCTTTTTGTGTTCGACCAATTGGAAATCTATGGATGTGGAGTCAAGTAATGATGAAGCGGCCTTTTCTGACAGAGAGAGTGGAAAAGATAGCATCGGAAGTGACAAAACAATAGTGTTTCACCATGGAAAAATGGCAGAAATGCGAAAAATGGGTGAAGCGATATGCAAAATAGAGAAAACGAATAACAATGATAGGTGTATCAACATGTATTTTTGGCCGAACTAGTGGAATTAGGTGTAGTAGCATGTAAATCAGCCAAATTGTCAAGAAAAAGGTGTAACATCATGTAAAATGACCATGGTGTAACAACATGTAACCCGACCGAACACAGAATCCATTAATTTTTAGGAAGTTTTTCAAACTTCAAAAACTAATCCTTTCGCTGTAATATACCATGTTGTTCATCGATTTATCTACACACAAGTAACTTTCTGATACCCTTTGGCTACATTTATTAGAAAAACATAAAAAATTAAAATAGAAACAGAAAAATTCAAATTTGCAGAGTTTATTTATATACAAGGTTTTATTGAAAAATGAAAATTTTCTAAGGTTCAGAAAGGGAAGGAGCAAGCTCCTTTCCCTATAAAAAGTGATAATTTGTATCATCTATACATCTAGATTTAAATTCAGCTTTGGAAATTGGATGTTGATATAGGCGCAAGTGATGACCATTTGCAAGTAACTGTGTATTGGATCCATCAATAGTGATTAACTTGACTGCCCCATTGGGAAAAAAAGTGTCTACCTCGTAAGGTCCTAGCCATCTTGTACACAGGTTACCCTAAAATTCTTTAAAGCGCGAATCATACAACATAGCCCAATCTCCCTTTTTGAATAATTTCTTCTTGATGACTCGGTCATGCCACTTGGTTCTTTGTTGTTGAATTACTATGGTTTGATGAATAACATCCAAACGCTTCTCATCCAACTCGTTTAGTTGTTGTAGTTTGGCCTTCTATGCTACAATGAAGTCTAGATTGACTGTTGATGCAGTTCTTAGGGTTTTGATCTCAAATTCAATGGGAAAAACAAGGCTCTTCCCATATACCAGTTCATAAGGAGAAAAACTAGTTGTGTTCCTCCAAGTGGTTTTATAATCCCATAGAGCTTCATAAAATTTATTATACCAATCCCAATTATGTTTCCTCACTGTTTTAGTAAGAATATCTTATATTACTTTGTTTCTACTTTCCACTTGCCCATTACCTTGGGGATGGTATGGAGAAGTTGTTCTCTGCAAAACATGATATTTACTGAGAAGGGCTTCAAAATTATGTGATGTGAAAGGTGGTCCCACATCAGTTACTAATTATTTAGGAACTCCAAACCTAACAAAGATAAATGGTAAGACAACTTCTTATAAGGCCCTGATGAGTAACTTTGCCTCTGCCTACTTGGTCATGTAATCTATGCAGACCAATATATAGACTTTTTGATTAGAAGGTGGGTTAATGGGACCTACAAAATCCATGGTACATCTCTCAAAAGGCTCCAAAACCACTTGAGGCTGGAGAGGCATCTCATCTCAGTGATTTGACTGACCCATTCGCTGGCAACTGTCAAAGGCTTGGACATAATTCCTTGCATCTTGAAATATTGTGGGCCAGAAATAGCCCATCCTCAATTTTATGCCTAGTCTTTTTATCAGAAAAATGACCCCATTAAGGGCCATCATGGAAAGCTTTAAGAATATCATAAAATTTTTCATCTCTCACACATCTTTTGATTTCTTGATCCAGGCCTATGTAGAAAAGGTATCCCCCTATCCAACTATACCGAGCACTCTTCTGAATTATCTTTTTTCTTTCTCAGGGAGATAGATGTGGAGGTACCTTCCCTGCAACCAAATAATTAGCAATGTATGCATACCAAGGTGAGTGAGCAGATACTACAAACAAATTTTCATATGGAAAGGAATCATCTACATGTGAATTATCATCATTTATATTCAATCTTGAGAGAAAATCAACAACCACATTTTCTTTTCCTTCTTTATCAACTATAGTGATGTCAAATTCTTGTAGTAGTAACAACCATATTGTTACTCGGGCATTAGTAATAGGTTTATTCATTAAATATTTAATTGTTGAATGATTATTATGAATAAAAGTAGAATAACTAGTGAGATAATGCTTGAATTTATTGATCGCATAAACTACTGCCAAGAATTCTCTTTCTGTAACTATATAATTTAACTCAGCAGGAGCCAATTTTTTGCTATATAGTAGATAACATAGGTATCTTTGTCCTCCTTTTTCCCTAGCACTGCACCAATTGCAGTATCATAGGCATCTGAAGAAATGTGAAATGGAAGAGCCCAATTGGGCCCTCTCAAAATGGGAGTTGTGGATAATTTTTGTTTCAGATCTGTAAAAGACAATTCATACTTGTCAGTCCAACTAAAGTCAACATCTTTTGTTAATAAAAAAAATAAAGGAGAGGCAAGTTTGGAATATTTTTTAATGAATCTCCTATAATATCCAGCATGCCCTAAAAATCTTCTTACCTCCTTCTGGGTTGATGGAGTTGGAATGTCCAAAATTACCTGGATTTTGGCTGGGTCTACCTGAATTCCTGCATAAGAAATGAAGTGTCCCAGCACCACACCTTCACTCATCCTCATATGACACTTTTCTGTACTAAGAGAAAGATGAGACTGTATGCATCTTTTGAGTACTTTTTCTAGATTAGCTAAAGCTTCATCGAAATTAATACCATAAGGTGTAAATTCATCCATGAATATTTCCATACAGTCATTCACCATATCAGAAAAAATACCAATTATAGCTCTCTAGAAAGTGGTTGGTGCATTACACAAGCCAAATGGGAGAACCTTGTAGGAAAATGTACCCCAAGGGCTGGTAAAGGTGGTCTTATCTTGGTCCTATGGAGCAATGGTTATCTGGTTATAGCCACTAAATCCATCTAGGAAAGAGAAAAACTTTTACCTAGATAGGTTGTCTAGAATCTGATCAATAAATGGTAGAGGGAAATGATCCTTCTGCATGGCCTTATTTAGGGTTCTATAGTCCACACACACTCTCCATTTACCATTCCTTTTAGGCACAATAACCAACAGTGAAACCCACTCACTGTCTGATATAGGGTAGATGAATCTGGCATTTAGAAGTTTTTGGAGTTCTTCTTTAACAATATCTTTAAGATTAGGGTTCATTATCCTTTGGGGTTGACAAATGGGTCGGCAATATTCTTTAATTTATATATGGTGGGTGCATAGTTCAAAGGAAATTCCTTTCATATCCATGTAATCCCAGGCAAATGTGTCTTTATGTTCAATCAATAACTTCATCAAATGACGAGTTTCAGCAGAAGATAAATCGGGATTGATGTTCAGGGTTTTTCCAGGTTTGATTTCTACAATGATGCTCTTAGAACTGACTTTAGGAAATAATTCAACTGTTTTAGCATCTGTTGTTACAGCTGAATTAATTTGACTTACAATAGTTTTAGAGAACATATTTGGGCTCACTCCTTCCTGGGCAGTAGGGTCGAAGATTCAACTCAATTGGTGGTACGTGTTTGGTGTAATAGTAGAGGGGTCACTAATAAACTTATTAATTATATCATCCTTTGTATTGTATTTGAAACTTAGGGCTTTTCCTATGGTTAATAACAAAGCGCTTTCATCCTCAATGTCCATCCATAAAGAATTTTCCGGTTCCACACTAGGTGTAGCATGAGGATAAAGGGTAAGTTTCTTGATATCATAACCATCGGAGATGGTCATTGAACCAGATATACAACTAATGAAGGCATCAACTATAGCTAAACATGGTCTCCCTAGAATTAGAGGGTGTCCCCCCAAATGAGTTTTAGGTTTCAATACAACAAAATCATCAGGATACTCCCATGAATTAACTAAAATAACTAGATCATCGATTACTCCTTTTGGTTTGATAGTAGAGCGATCAACTAATTCTAAAACAGTAGGAGTAGGTCAGACTTGTGTTTTGAGTTGCAGAAATTTCGTCGTCTCAATTGGCATAATGTTAATTGCTACCCCTAAATCAACTAACACATCAGGAATAAATGTATGTCCAATTTTAACAGTGACTGTAGGGTTTCCTAGGTCACCATATTTAATAGGTGTGGTTTGTTGATATTATGGTAGATTTGGGAGGTATGAACATCTAATGTGACCTATGACGAGATTAGAATATTCCAGAAGGAAGAAAAGAAACGAATTTAACCCTAGATGAGATGTCGGCTGAAGAAAGATAAATAGTATGAATTAATTAGTACCCAGAAGGAGAAGTCAGACCAGGCAAGTCTACCAGAAATACTATAAATATAGGGCACTAGTCTCTCATTTGTCACATTCATAGAATTGCAGAAGTCACTTGTGCGCACTGCAGTCTGGCAGTTTTGTGCGCAAGTTTTGGGGAAGGTGTTGCATCAGTTTCTGGATTGGACTATCTGATAAGCTTTGGTTACTTTCTTTCCTGGTGCATTAGCCTTGCTTGGCTATTGATTGCTACCAGGATTCTTCTCTGTCAAGGCCAAGGTGCTCAGAGGGTGGCTTTAGCCTATGGTTGGGTGACAAGGGTATTGTCAATGGTAAAACAAGCACAATCCTTAATATTCTAACAGGTTATGGGCCCACACCTCCTTCATTCAGTCTAAATGCTAGAAGGAAGTATAACTGCTAGGATATTGATCTCGCTAAGAACTGCTGCTAGTGTTACTAGCAGGAGCGGCTTCCAAGACACTTCTTCTAGACTTACTAGCAGCAGCAGTTGTAGAAACCCTAATCTTAGATCTAACACATTGTGATGGAGCATCTCTCTCAAGGAGAACATATTTATATGTGCCCTTGTTCAATGGACCTTTTGGCTATCTCAGAAGACAGAAATGTCAGAGTTTAAGTTTTGGATCAAAGCATGACCAGCTACCAGTCAATTGAAGACATGAGTGAAATGATCAGTCTTTTACATTACTCATCACTCACTGGAATGATTGAAGATGACATGTGGATAATCAATAGTGGAGCTTCTATGCACATGATAGGAGATCAAGTCAGACTCTCAAACCTAAATGAGAAGAAGACATCGTATAAGGTAGAGCTTGGAGACAAAAGAACTTACCCAATCGAAGGATTTGGACAAGCCTCCATCAAGTTGAAATCAGGTAACAACGTTCACTTAAGAAATGTTTTATATGTACCTAGTTTAGAAAAGAATCTTGTATCGATATCTTTCCTAGAAGACAAAGGAATATCACAATTGAAATCTACACATGAAGGGATTTGCAAAGGATGTGCCCTTGGGAAGAATATCAAGAAACCATTCCCAAGAAACAACAACAGATCTAAGAAGATCCTAGATCTAATACACTCAGATGTTTGTGGTCCAATGCTAGTCAAATCTCTAGGAGGATCTCTTTACTACGTAATCTTCATAGATGATTATTCAATAAATACTTGGCTATATCTAATGAAGACAAAAGACGAAGTATTCAACAAATTCCAAGAATTCAAAGAAGAGATAGAAAACCTCATGAACAAGAAGATCAAGACATTAAGAATAGATAATGGAGGAGAATACACCTCGAAGGAATTCGTTGCATTCTGCAAATCGGAAGGAATTAGGAGGAATATGAATGTTCCTCATAATCCTCAACAAAATGGTGTAGCATAAAGAAAGAACAGATCTATTGAATAAACCGTAAAATCCTTACTAAATGATCAAGTTCTATCCATGTTCTTATTGGGAGAAGAAGAAATGACAACAATATATGTGCAGAACAAAATTCCTCATTGTATATTGAAGGACATGACACCAGAAGAAGCCTTCTCAGGTAAGAAACCTAATTTGGAAAATCTAAGAATATTTGGATGTCATGTTTACTCTCATATTCCCAAGGGAAAAAGGAATAAACTAGAACCCTCAGGAAAGAAGGGGATATTCATAGGATACAGTGATTCATCCAAGGCCTATAGAATATATATTCCAGAACAACACAAGATCGAAGTCAATAGAGATGTAACATTCAATGAAAATATGGCCTTCAAGAAATCCATAGAAGAAACTATTGAAGAAGAATAGATTGAAGAACCTAATGAAGAAAGCACAGAAAACGAAAATGATGAAAAGGAACAACCTAATCCTATGGAACCATGTGAAAACATTGATTTAGATATCATACCTAAAACTAAGAAATGACCATATTGTCTTGAAGCCACCTTACAAGACGCAGAAAGACTCAAGGTTCCAGAAGGAACATTTAGAAGGAGTAAAAGACCTAAAATATTCTCAAGTTATGTAGCATGCATGACGAATCTTCTGGATGAGTAACCTACCACATTTGAAGAAGCAGTTCAAAAGGGTCAATGGAAAGAAGCTATGATGGAAGAACATCAATCCATTATGAAAAATGAGGTATGGGAAATCGTACCTAGACCTAAAGAAAAATCAATGGTAACTTCAAAATGGCTATACAAGATCAAACATGTAGTAGACAGAAGCATGGATAAATACAAGGCAAGATTCGTAGCCAGAGGATTCTCCTAGAAGGAGGGAGAAGATTATGACGAAACCTTTTCTCTGGTGGCTAGATATACTTCCATCAAAGCTATCATATCTTTTGTTGCTTCCATGGGATGGAACTTACATCAAATGGATGTAAAGACAACTTTCCTCAATGGAGCAATTGAAGAAGAAGTATATATTGAACAACCTGAAGGGTTTGAGGTACATTCCAGAGACACCCATGTTTGCATATTAAAGAAATATCTATATGGATTCAAGCAAGCTCCAAGGGCTTGGTATGCCAGAATGGGTAGCTATCTAACGAGACTTGGTTTCTCCAAGAGTCATGCAGATCCAAACCTTTACTACAAAATAGTGGACAATGCACCTGTAATTCTACTACTATATGTTGATGATCTATTCATAACAGGTGAAGAGTCTATCATCATCCAGTGCAAGAAGGAATTAGCTTCTGAATTTGATATGAAAGATCTAGGTCTCATGCATTATTACTTGGGACTAGAAGTATGGAATAAGCATGGTGAAGTATTCCTTGGACAAGGAAAGTACGCAATAAAAATCCTTTAGAAGTTTGGAATGATGGATTGTAAGTCCATGGAAACTCCTATGAATACGGATATAAAAAAAGTGAAAGATCCAGATCCTGATCCAGTAGATCCATCTCTATATCAACAACTAATTGGGTCATTGATGTATTTGGTAAATACTCAGCCAAACATTTACTTTGTTGTAAATACACTAAGCCAGTTCCAAGTGGAACTAAGACATGAGCATTGGATAGTTGCAAAGCATGTATTAAGATATATTCGTGGGACAATAAGCTATGAATTGAGATACACCACATCCAGTGATATATAGCTTCATGGATTCACAGACTCAGATTGGGTTGGAAGAGCAGAAGACAGAAAGAGCACTTCAGGTATGTGGTTAAGCTTGGGCTCCGCTATGATATCTTGGGGCAGCAAGAAATAGAAGTCTGTCGCACTCACCATAGCAGAAGGAGAGTATATTGTAGCATGTGAAGCATGCATAGAGGCAATATGGCTAAGGAAGTTAATCACTAATTTATTTGATCAGATTCCAGAATCGACCATAATACATCATGATAATCAGAGTTGTATAAGATTATCAGACATCTCGTGTTTCATAAAAGGTCAAAACACATTGAGATCAAATACTACTTTATTTGAGATAAAGTCCAGGAAGGAGAGGTAAAGCTCGAGTATATCCCCACAAATGAGAAGACAACAGATATCCTGAAAAAACCTCTATCCAAAATAAAGTTTTCATATTTCTGAGAGAATATGGGGATCATGGAAATAACTCCCTTAGCTGAAAGGGAAGAAATGACTCTCCAAGTTGGGAGGGAGCACTGAAAATATTATTGAAGACATTTATTTTCAAAATTGAAAAATAGTCCATCTTGGACAGATTCTTTCCTGTTTGGAAAGTGGATTGAGATTTCTGACAAACAATGATTTCCCATTGTGGTTAACATGGGAAATGGTCTAGATTTTTGATGTATCATAGTCAGCGACTTCCCATTGTGGTTAACATGGGAAGTGGTTGAGGGAAGTCTCTCTTCTTGAGGTTTACTCAAGAAGACTGTCCCAACTTGCCGGATAATGATTTATCATTGTGGTTAACATGAGGAATGGTCTGTTTTGGAGGTTGATACAGGACATTATTTTCCTCTTGGGTTTAACAGAGGAAATGGTCCAAATAGTCATTCCTTAGGGTGTAATCATTCTCTCC
>JASDQU011313479.1:25606-37329 GCA_032191745.1 Picea mariana
TTATTAGATTTAGGTTTGTTTCATTTCAGATTTTTAAGTTTTGTTAAATGTTCTAATATTGGAAGAGTCTTATTTGAAAGTGTTCTTGTAAGAGAACCATAAGACCTCGTACAATTATTAGATTTAGTTTTGTTTCATTTCAGCTTTTTAAGTTTTGTTAAATATTCTAATATTGGAGGAGATCCTAAAATTCAGGTGTTCTTGTAAGAGAACCTTAGGGTCTTGACAATTGTTAGATCTAGGTTTGATTAGTTGTTGAAACAGATTTTGATGAATATGTTCTTGTAAGGGAACTTTAAGATCTCGGACATATTAGGAATCTTTCTAGATCTATATATTTTAGGTAGTGCTTCTAAGTTTACCTTACCGAGTTGGCATTAAATAAACTCTGATTGAAATCATCAATTGGAACTAAACACATGTCCTCATGAAAAAAACATTCAAGCCTTACTCTGAATCTGAGTCAGGGAAGTGACTCCTCCAATGCAAACTTCTAAAACAAATCGCTAAGTACCGGTATGGGAAAAACTTGTGTGTACCCCCAACATCTTGTGTTTCAAAAATCTGCTTTTGTTGCTTTGTCTTCAAGAGCAAAATAAGTTTGAGTGTGTAATAAAGGTTCTTGTGTAAAAGTTGTTGGTAAACCAGCAACTACTCTATTAAGTTGAGATTTTCTTTGCCTTACTGGTTTTTGTGGAGCAGTAAGGTCATATTCTGTCTTGACTGAGAGATTTGTTGGTTCTTCAGCATGACCACTGATTGGTACTTTCACTATTTTATACCCTGCCTGAAAGTAAATATTACCACATTCATAACACGTGTGCTCTCTATTTTGGTCCATAACATCTTTTTTTAGTGCTATTATGTCCAAGGCTATCCCCTCTACGTTTTTCTATTGAGCAACCTGCAATTCCTTATTTAGGGAAGCCAACTTTGCTTTGCGTCTTTCATTTTCCTTCATTAGTTTAGAAATCCTAGAATTTTATGTATCCTTTAAATTCTTCTCAATTTGAAATAACAATTGATCAAGTGGCACATTGTCATTATACTCTCTAGGTTGTGTAGTTGGTTCTTGTGTAACAGTCTCTTGTTGTGTTGTTGGTTCTTGTGTAACAACTAGTTCTGGCATGACTAGTTCTTATGGGACTGTATCTTCCTAGGTAGCTAGTTCTTGTGTAACAAATAAGTTCTAGGAAGAGTATGGTTCTTGTGTCACAATCATGTTTTTGGAAGGGATTGGTTCTTATGTAACAACCACTTCTTTGTCAACTGAGGATAATGGACGAAGAATGGGTAATTCCAGTTCTATATTCTTCCATCTGACTATTACTTCAGTAGACATTGCTGACCTAGTTCCCCTCATAGGTAATGTAGAGACAAAAACATTGGATTTCCTTTTCTTTGATTTAGGAGAAGGAGGGCACTCTTCAACAACTAGGAAAGGAGGAGGGCGTTCTTCAAAAACCACAAAAGGAGGAGGTGTTGGGTTGCTGGGGTCTGATATAATCTGTACATCATCACTCATCGATTGATGCACATAATCGTCAAGTGGAGCCGATGATTCTATTGTAATTTGTGTACATTCGGCCTACAATGAGAAAATGGTTCCTTGAAATTCCTTGCACAAGGTAAAACCTGGAATACGTACCTTCATAAAATCTAGTAGGGTCTGAGTATCAACAAAATCATGACACTTTGTGGCAGCGTCTAGTACAACTCTGTCGATGCAGCTCTGATATTTTCTTCTAGGTTGACGTTTTATTTTCTGAGACGCTTTAGTGGCAGTGACAATAGGGATTGAACAATTTTTATAGTAATAGGAGGGTTTTGAGTTTCTTCTGGTGCAACTCTATTGATGCATCTCTAAGATTTTCTTCTGATTTGACGTTTTATTTTCTGAGACGATTCACTGGAAGTGACTGTAGGGGATTCAATGACTGTTGCAAAAATAGGAGGGTTTTGAGTTGCTTCTGGTGCAACTCTATCGATGCCTCTCTGAGATTTTCTTCTGGTTTGACGTTTTATTATCTGAGATGATTTACTTGTAGTGATAGTAGGGGCTTGAACAATTGTTGTAACAATAGGAGGGTTTTGAGTTGTTGATGGTTCAATAAGAGATGAAGTCGACATTTTGGCTGTTACAGCAGGGGTTGTAACTGATGTTGCAGGAGACCTCACTGACCTAGTTCTCTTCCTAGGAAATGCAAAGATAGAACAAGGGAGTGTCCTCTTCTAAGATTTAGTAGTAGGAGGGAGTTCTTCAACAACAGTTGTTGCAGTCGAGGGTTGAGGCTCACGATTTGGTCCAGGGATTGCGTTGTCAACTGCTGGCTCAAGAACAAACACAGGGATAGGGTTAATTTGTTCTGGTTCAACTTTGTCGATTCTTTTCAGAGTAGTGTTAGAGTTGCTTCTGGTCTTACGGGCAGTTACAGTGGGGGTTTTAACTGTTGTTGTAGCTGAGGGCTTAGGAATTGGCTGCTCGGGGTTGACCATAACATCAAGCATAGAATTTTGTTGTTCTTCCACTTTAGGTAATGGGACATTAGAAATTCCCATTCCATTACGAATCAACAATGCTATCAGTCTGTGATTGGAAAGACAATTCATGGGATGCTTCGATCTCTTGACAAAGTGAGCCATATTATGTAAGGAATGAAAAAGGTAATAAGGAATGTTTATTAGCTTCTGACGTCTCAAATGTGACAGTAGTATAGAATAAAAAAAACAAACTACTTGGAATCTTCTTTTGCATGTAATGTACCTTTTTACAAATTCTGACACTTTCTCCCATGGTTCTGGTAAGGAACTTACATCTGCACCTTGGCCCTTGGTATGTACTTTCTCATTATCCATGAGAAAAACCTTATGTGCGTGGGGAAGGTGTGATTTTCTATTAAACCATCTTTCTCCTGTGGTCAGCAATTGTGTCACAATAGCCATGCTTTCTTTTGTCACTGGAATCCTCACCCCATGCACCATTGAATACCCTTCTATGAGATTATGATTGAACTCCAATACCTGTGCTTCATTAAACCCCTGTAGCTTCTTAAAATAATAAATCCAGCCAGCCTACAAAAATATTTGGTAAACATATGGATGCAGTAGCAATGCATCTGGATTTTCCGATTCATACCTCACAACTGATCCTCCCATGACGTTGCTTTAGAGTATAACAATCATTTAGGAGGAGAAATCGGCATCTAAACTAGAGACACATCAAGGTCGGACGTGGATTTCATAAATAACGCAATGTCTCAGCAAAAATAAGTGTGGTAGAAAGGTGGCAGAGGTGAATATAGAAAGGGATTTTACTGTTAGTTCGGTGTAGATTTTCATTCCCCCCAACTAATCTGATTGGCTCTTGGTTTAACAAATTTAGGAAAACCGACAAGAATTAAAGATTTCTTCCATATATACATCACTTCAACATGTAGGATTGGTAATGTACCTCATAACTTACCACACAAACCGATCTGTCGGAGTAACTGCACTATCCAACCACCATTCGATCCGCGTGGAATAACTGTAATGATGAGAGATGGCTCTGGAATGTGAGAAATGATGATATGACAGGTGGAGTCCTTTCTGTGTTTGACCAATTGGAAATCTATGGAAGTGGAGTCAAGTAATGATGAAGCGGCCTTTTCTGATAGAGAGAGTGGAAAATATAGCAACGGAAGTGACAAAACAACAGTGTTTCACCATGGAAAAATGCCAGAAATGCGAAAAATGGGTGAAGCGATATGAAAAATAGAGAAAATGAATAACAACGATAGGTGTATCAACATGTATTTTTGGCCGAACTAGTGGAATTAGGTGTAGTAGCATGTAAATCGGACAAATTGTCAAGAAAAAGGTGTAACAGCATGTAAAATGACCATGGTGTAACAACATGTAAGCCGACCGAACATAGAATCCCTTAATTTTTAGGAAGTTTTTCAAACTTCAAAAACTAATCCTTTGGATCCTTTCGCTGTAATATACCATGTTGTTCATTGATTTATCTACACACAAGTAACTTCCTGATACCCTTTGGCTGCATTTATTAGAAAAACATAAAAAATTTAAATAGAAACAAAAAAATTCAAATTTGCAGAGTTTATTTATATACAAGGTTTTATTGAAAAACGAAAATTTTCTAAGGTTCAGAAAGGGAAGGAGCAAGCTCCTTTCCCTATAAAAAGTGATAATTTGTATCATCTATACATCTAGATTTAAATTCAGCTTTGGGAATTGGATGTTGATACAGGCGCAAGTGATGACCATTTGCAAGTAACTGTGTATTGGATCCATCAATAGTGATTAACTTGAATGACCCATTGGGAAAAAAAGTGTCTAACTCGTAAGGTCCTAGCCATCTTGTACACAGGTTACCTTGAAATTCTTTAAAGCACGAATCATACAACAGAGCCCAATCTCCCTTTTTGAATAATTTCTTCTTGATGACTCGGTCATGCCACTTGGTTCTTTGCTGTTGAATTACTATGGTTTGATGAATAACATCCAAATGCTTCTCATCCAACTCATTTAGTTGTTGTAGTCTGGCCTTCTGTGCTACAGTGAAGTCTAGATTGACTATTGATGCATTTATTAGGGTTTTGATCTCAAATTCAATGGGAAAAACAAGGCTCTTCCCATATACCAGTTCATAAGGAGAAAAACTAGTTGTGTTCCTCCAAGTGGTTTTATAATCCCATAAAGCTTCATAAAATTTATCAGACCAATCCCAATTATGTTCCCTCACTATTTTAGTAAGAATATCTTATATTACTTTGTTTGTACTTTCCACTTGCCCATTACATTGGGGATGGTATAGAGAAGTTGTTCTTTGCAAAACATGATATTTACTCAGAAGGGATTCAAAATTATGTGATGTGAAAGGTGGTCCCACATCAGTTACTAATTATCTAGGAAATCCAAACCTAACAAAGATAAATGGTAAGACAACTTCTTATAAGGCCCTGATGAGTAATTTTGCCTCTACCCACTTGGTCATGTAATCTATGCAGACCAATATATAGAATTTCTGATTAGAAGGTGGGTTAATGGGACCTACAAAATCCATGGTCCATCTCTCAAAAGGCTCCAAAACCACTTGAGACTGGAGAGGCATCTCATCTCTATGATTTGACTGACCCATTCGCTGGAAACTGTCACCGGCTTGGACATACTTCCTTGCATCTTGAAATATTGTGGGTTAGAAATAGCCCATCCTCAAAATTTTATGCCCAGTCCTTTTATCAGCAAAATGACCCCATTAAGGGCCATCATGGAAATATTTAAGAATATCATAAAAATTTTCATCTCTCACACATATTTTGATTTCTTGATCCAGGCCTATGTATAAAAGGTATCCCCCTTTCCAACTATACCGAGCACTCTTCTGAATTATCTTCCTTCTTTCTCAGGGAGATAGATGTGGAGGTACCTTCCTTGCAACCAAATAATTAGCAATGTTTGCATACCAAGGTGAGTGAGCAGATACTACAAACAAATGTTTATATGGAAAGGAATCATCTACAGGTGAATTGTCATCATTTATATTCAATCTTGAGAGAAAATCAACAACCACATTTTCTTTTCCTTCTTTATCAACTATAGTGATGTCAAATTCTTGTAGTAGTAGCAACCATATTGTTAATCGGGCATTAGTAATAGGTTTATTCATTAAATATTTAATTGTTGAATGATCAGTATGAATAAAAGTAGAATAAATAGTGAGATAATGCCTGAATTTATTGATTGCATAAACTACTGCCAAGAATTCTCTTTCTGTAACTGTATAATTTAACTCAACAGGAGCCAATTTTTTGCTATATAGTAGATAGCATAGGTATCTTTGTCCTCTTGTTTCCCTAGCACTGCACTAATTATAGTATCAGAGGCATCTGAAGAAATGTGAAATGGAAGAGCCCAATTGGGCCCTCTCAAAATGGGATTTGTGGACAATTTTTGTTTCAGATCTTCAAAAGATAATTCATACTTGTCAGTCCAACTAAAGTCAACATCTTTTGTTAATAAAAAAAATAAAGGAGAGGCAAGTTTGGAATATTTTTTAATGAATCTCCTATAATATCCAGCATGCCCTAAAAATATTCTTACCTCCATCTGGGTTGATGGAGTTGGAATGTCCAAAATTACCTGGATTTTGGTTGGGTCTACCTGAAAACCTGCATAAGAAATGAAGTGTCCCAGCACCACACCTTCGCTCATCCTCATACGACACTTTTCTATACTAAGAGAAAGATGAGACTATATGCATATTTTGAGTACTTTTTCTAGATTAGCTAAAGCTTCATTGAAATTAATACCATAAGGTGTAAATTCATCCATGAATATTTCCATACAGTCATTCACCATATCAGAAAAAATACCAATTACAGCTCTCTAGAAAGTGGCTGGTGCATTACACAAGCCAAATGGGATAACCTTGTAGGAAAATGTACCCCAAGGGATGGTAAAGGTGGTCTTATCTTGGTCCTATGGAGCAATGGTTATCTAGTTATAGCCACTAAATCCATCTAGGAAAGAGAAAAACTTTTACCTAGATAGGTTGTCTAGAATCTGATCAATAAATGGTAGAGGGAAATGATCCTTCTGCGTGGCCTTATTTAGGGTTCTATAGTCCACACACACTATCCATTTACCATTCCTTTTAGGCACAATAACCAACAGTGAAACCCACTCACTGTCTGATATAGGGTAGATGAATCTGGCATTTAGAAGTTTCTGGAGTTCTTCTTTAACAATCTCTTTAAGATTAGGGTTCATTATCCTTTGGGGTTGACAAATGGGTCAGAAATATTCTTTAATTTACATATGGTGGGTGCATAGTTAAGAGGAAATTCCTTTCATATCCATGTAATCCCAAGAAAATGTGTCTTTATGTTCAATAAATAACTTCATCAAATGACGAGTTTCAGTAGAAGATAAATCGGGATTGATGTTCAGGGTTTTTCCAGGTTTGATTTCTACAACAATGCTCTTAGAACTAACCTTAGGAAATAATTCAACTATTTCAACATCTGCTATTATAACTGAATTTATTTGACTTACAATAGTTTCAGAGAACATCTTTGGGTTCACTCCTTTCTAGGAAGTAGGGTCGAATATTCGACTCAATTGGTGGTACGTGTTTGGTGTAACAACAGAGGGGTCACTAACAAAGTTATTAATTATCTCATCCTTTGTCTCGTCTTTGAAACTCAGGGATTTTCCTATGGTTAATAGCAGAGTGCTTTCATCCTCAATGTCCATCCATAAAGTATTTTTCGGTTCCACACTAGGTGTAGCATGAGGATAAAGGGTAAGTTTCTTGATATCATAATCATCGGAGATGGTCATTGAACCAGATATACAACCAATGAAGGCATCAACTATAGCTAACCATGCTCTCCCTAGAATTAGAGGGTGTCCCCCTAAATGAGATTTAGGTTTCAATACGACAAAATCATCAGGATACTCCCATGAATCAACTAAAATAACTAGATCATCGATTACTCCTTCTGGTTTGATAGTAGAGAGATCAACTAATTCTAAAATAGTAGGAGTAGGTCAGACTTGCATTTTGAGTTGCAGAAATTTTGTCGTCTCGATTGGCATAATGTTAATTTCTGCCCCGAAATCAACTAACACATTAGGAATAAATGTATGTCCAATTTTAACAGTGACTGTAGGGTTTCCTAGGTCGCCATATTTAATAGGTGGGGTTTGTTGATATTATGGTAGCTTTGGGAGGTATGAACCTCTAATGTGACCTATGACGAGATTAGAATATTCCAGAAGGAAGAAAAGAAACGAATTTAACCCTAGATGAGATGTTGACTGAAGAAAGATAAATAGTATGAATTAATTAGTAACCAGAAGGAGAAGTCAGACCAGGTAAGTCTGCCAGAAATACTATAAATATAGGGTGCCAGTCTCTCATTTGTCACATTCATAGAATTGCAGAAGTCACTTGTGCACACTGCAGTCTGGCAGTTTTGTGCGCAAGTTCTGGGGAAGGTGTTGCACCAGTTTCTGGGTTGGACTATCTGATAAGCTTTAGTTACTTTCTTTCTTGGTGCATTAGCCTTGCTTGGCTATTGATTTCTACCAGGATTCTTCTCTGTCAAGGCCAAGGTGCTCAGAGGGTGGCTTCAGCCTATGGTTGGGTGACAAGGGTATTGTCAATGGTAAAACAAGCACAATCCTTAATATTCTAACAGGTTATGGGCCCACACCTCCTTCATTCATTTTAAATGCTAGAAGGAAGTATAGCTGCTAGGATATTGATCTCACTGAGGAACTGCCACTAGGGTTACTAGCAGGAGAAGCATCCAAGACACTTCTTCAAGGGTTACTAGCAGCAGCAGTTGCAGAAACCCTAATCTTTGATCTGACACATTGTGATGGATCATCTCTCTCAAGAAGAACATATTTAGATGTGCCCTTGTTCAATGGAACTTTTGGCTATCTCAAAAGACAGAAACGTCAGAGTTTAAGTTTTGGATCAAAGAATGACCAACTACCAGTCAATTGAAGACATGAGTGAAATGATCAGTCTTTTACACTACTCAGCACTCACTGGAATGATTGAAGATGACATGTGGATAATCAACAGTGGAGCTTCTAGGCACATGATAGGAGATCAAGTCAGACTCTCAAACCTAAATGAGAAGAAGGCATTGTACAAGGTAGAGCTTGGAGATAAAATCACTTACCCAATCGAAGGATTTGGACAAGCCTCCGTCAAGTTGAAATCAGGTAACAACGTTCACTTAAGAAATGTTTTATATGTACCTAGTTTAGAAAAGAATCTTGTATCGATATCTTTCCTAGAAGACAAAGGAATATCACAATTGAAATCTACACATGAAGGGATTTGCAAAGGATGTGCCCTTGGGAAGAATATCAAGAAACCATTCCCAAGAAACAACAACAGATCTAAGGAGATCCTAGATCTAATACACTCAGATTTTTATGGTCCAATGCCAGTTAGATCTCTAGGAGGATCTCTTTACTATGTAATCTTGATAGATGATTATTCAATAAAGACTTGTTTATATCTACTGAAGACAAAAGACGAAGTATTCAACAAATTCCAAGAATTCAAAGAAGAGATAGAAAACCTCACGAACAAGAAGATCAAGACATTAAGAACAGATAATGGAGGATAATACACCTTGAAGGAATTCATTGCATTCTGAAAATCAGAAAGAATTAGGAGGGAGATGACTGTTTCTCATAATCCTCAACAAAATGGTGTAGCAGAAAGAAAGAACAGATCTATTGAAGAAACTGTAAAATCCTTACTAAATGATCAAGTTCTATCCATGTTCTTATTGGGAGAAGAAGAAATGACAACAATATATGTGCAGAACAGAATTCCTCATCGTATATTGAAGGACATGACACCAGAAGAATCCTTCTCAGGTAAGAAACCTAATTTGGAAAATCTAAGAATATTTGGATGTCTTGTTTACTCTCACATTCCCAAGGAAAAAAGGAATAAACTAGAACCCTCAGGAAAGAAGGGGATATTCGTAGGATACAGTGATTCATCCAAGGCCTATAGAATATATATTCCATAACAACACAAGATTGAAGTCAATAGAGGCGTAACATTCAATGAAAATATGGCCTTCAAGAAATCCATAGAAGAAACTATTGAAGAAGAAGAGATTGAAGAACCTAATGAAGAAAGCATAGAAAATGAAAATGACGAAAAGGAACAACCTAATCCTATGGAACCATGTGAAAACATTGATTTAGATATCATACCTAAAACCAAGAAATGGCCATATTGGCTTGAAGCCACCTTACAAGACGCAGAAAGACTCAAGGTTCCAGAAGGAACATTCAGAAGGAGTAAAAGACCTAAAATATTCTCAAGTTGTGTAGCATGCATGACGAAGCTTCTAGATGAGGAACCTATCACATTTGAAGAAGCAGTTCAAAAGGGTCAATGGAAAGAAGCTATGACAGAAGAACATCAATCCATTATGAAAAATGAGGTATGGGAAATCGTACTTAGACCTAAAGAAAAATCAGTGGTAACTTCAAAATGGCTATACAAGATCAAACATGTAGCAGACAGAAGCATGGATAAATACAAGGCAAGATTTGTAGCCAGAGGGTTCTCTTAGAAGGAGGGAGAAGATTATGATGAAACCTTTTCTTTGGTGGCTAGATATACTTCCATCAAAGCTATCATATCTTTTGCTTCTTCCATGGGATGGAACTTACATCAAATGGATGTAAAGACAACTTTCCTTAATGGAACAATTGAAGAAGAAGTATATATGGAACAACCTCAAGGGTTTGAGGTACATTTCAGAGACACCCACGTTTTCATATTAAAGAAAGATCTATATGGACTCAATCAAGCTCCAAGGGCTTGGTATGCCAGAATGGCTAGCTATCTAACGAGACTTGGTTTCTCCAAGAGTCATGCAGATCCAAACCTTTACTACAAAATTGTGGACAATGCACCTGTAATTCTACTACTATATGTTGACGATCTATTCATAACAGGTGAAGAGTCTCTCATCATCCAGTGCAAGAAGGAATTAGCTTCTGAATTTGATATGAAAGATCTAGGTCTCATGCATTATTACTTGGGACTAGAAATATGGCATAAGCATGGTGAAGTATTCCTTGGACAAGGAAAGTACGCAATAAAAATCCTTTAGAAGTTTGGAATGATGGATTGTAAGTCCATGGAAACTCCTATGAATACGGATATAAAAAAAGTGAAAGATCTAGATTTTGATCCAGTAGATCCATCTCTATATCGACAACTAATTGGGTCATTGATGTATTTGGTAAATACTCGGCCAGACATTTGCTTTGTTGTAAATACGCTAAGCCAGTTCCAAGTGGAACCAAAACATGAGAATTGGATAGCTGCAAAGCATGTATTAAGATATATTCGTGGGACAATAAACTATGGATTGAGATACACCACATCCAGTGATATATAACTTCATGGATTCACAGACTCAGATTGGGTTGGAAGTGCAGAAGACAGAAAGAGCACTTCAGGTATGTGTTTCAGCTTGGTCTCCGCTATGATATCTTGGGGCAGCAAGAAATAGAAGTCTGCCGCACTCAGCATAGCAGAAGGAGAGTATATCGTAGCATGTGAAGCATGCATAGAAGCAATATGGCTAAGGAAGTTAATCTCTAATTCATTTGATTAGATTCCAGAATCGACCATAATACATCGTGATAATCAGAGTTGTATAAGATTATCGGAACATCTCATGTTTCATTAAAGGTCAAAACACATTGAGATCAAATACTACTTTATTTGAGATAAAGTCCAAGAAGGAGAGGTAAAGACCAGGTATATCCCCACAGATGAGAAGACAACAGATATCCTGACAAAAACTCTATCCAGAATAAAGTTTGCATATTTCTGAGAGAATATGGGGATCATGGAAATAACTCCCTTAGCTGAAAGGGAAGAAATGACTCTCCAAGTTGGGAGGGAGCACTAAAAATATTATTGAAGACATTTATTTTCAAAATTGAAAATAGTCCATCTTGGATAGATTCTTTCCTGTTTGGAAAGTGGTTTGAGATTTCTGACAAACAACGATTTCCCATTGTGGTTAACATGGGAAATGGTCCAAATTTTTTATGTATCATAGACAGTGAGTTCCCATTGTGGTTAACATGGGAAGTGGTCGGGGGTAGTCTCTCTTCTTGAGGGTTACTCAAGAAGACTGTCCCAC
>JASDQU011313481.1:13571-24753 GCA_032191745.1 Picea mariana
GTTGGTCGTGGCGCTTCTTGTACTTGATGTTGGCTTTCTGCAAAATGTCATGAAATTGTTGTTGAATGTGTTGGATTCACTCAACAAGATTGGTTGCTCGATCAGCCTTGGTATGAGTATGGGAGGACTCTTCTTGTGCAGCTGCAATGGGTAGAGGTACGTCAATGGGGGCCAAAGGATAGAACCCCAAGCATACCTGAAAAGGGATGTGGCCAATAGAGCTATGTAGGGCTCTGTTGAAGCTATGTTGAACATAAGGAAGGCTCACATCCCATGTGTGTGGATGTTTTGAATTGTACATCCATGGGTTATGGATAATCATCCTGCTAACCACATATGTTTTTCCATCAGTATGTGGGTGGAAGGAAATTGATTTGGTGAGCTTGGTGTCCATCATTGACATAGGCTAGACCAAAAATTAGTCAGGAACCTATTGTCTCAATCTGAAATAATGTTCCATCAAAGTCCAAAGTGAACCCAAACATGTTCAAAGAAGAGCTTAGTGGTGGCCTCGGTTGTGATTCTCTTCTTGCAGGGTGCCAAAACTACCATCTTAGAGAATCAATCAATGACCAAAAAAACACATTCATTCCCATGCTTGGTTGAAGGAAGATTAGACATGAAATTCATGGATATGGACTCCCAAGGCCTATCGAGAGTAGGAAAAAGGGTATATATCCCATGTTTCTTGATTATGTGTTTTTAAATGGTGCAAGCAATGTAGGATATGGTGTACCGGCAGACATATTGTCAAATCTTTGGCCAATAAAAATGATTTTGCATTACTACCATTGTTTTTTCCACACCAAAGTGTCCTGCCACCCGACTGTAATGAACTTCCCAGATAAGATTTGCACACTCACTTGAAGGAACAAAGGGATGGATCATATGGCAATAGCAATCCATCATGGAGATGAAAGTTTGGAACTTGTTTTCCTACATTCAATGTTTGATCAGTGGCAGCAAAGTTAGATTCACAATTGTATAATTTTGGCCACCCGAATGTCTCATGCGCACATGATTTAAGAACTGTGGTTAGCACCACAATCGGGGGTCAATTAAGGTAGTTTGCAACATGGTTGGTGTTACCCTTCTTGTACTTGATGTTCAAGTGGAATTGTTGTAAGTACGTGGACCACTTTTGATGGCAGTCATTTTTAACTTTCCTTGGGTTTGCATGAATTGTAGAGGCTTGTCATCGGTGTGGATGATCGTTTCCTTCCCCAGAATGTAATGTATCCAATGTTGATATGCCTGCATAATGGAGTACATTTCTTTGTCATAGTTGGGTTATCTATGAATATAATCAAATAGTGTTTCACTGTGATAGGCCACCATATGCCCATGTTGAGTGAGGATTGCACCAATAGGATAATTTGAAGCATCTGTCGCAATCTCAAATGGTTGTTGCAGGTCTGGAAGAATAAGGATCGGTGTTGAGCAGAGGTAGAATTTTAAATCCTCAAATGATTTATGTTGGGAAGTATCCCAAACAAACTTGGCCTTCGCTCCACCCTTGGTCACCTGGCTTAGGGCCCAAGTGATATGAGATAACCCCAACACAAACCTATAGTAATAGTTGGCAAGGTCCAAGAAGTTGTGGCGCTTGATGAGTGTCTTCGGGGTTGATCATGGATGAATTGGATCTTGGTTGGATCCACATGCACACCCTGATCATCCACATTGTATCCCAAATATTGGATTCTCTACATAATGAAGGGACACTTCTCCGAATTGGCGTATAACTTGTGTTCTCGTAGGGTGCCCAAGACCTATTGAATGTGCTCCAAATGTTCCTCCCAGATTTTGCTAAATATGGGGATGTAATTTAGATATATGAACACAAAGAAGTTTGTGAATGGTCATAATATATCATCCATCATATGCATGAATGTGGTCGAGGAATTATTCAAGCCGAAAGGCATGAACATCCACTTGAAGAGACCTTATTTATACTTGAAGGTTGTCTTCCATACATTAGTTTTCTCAATCGGAACCTAGTGGTAGCCTGACTTCAAATCAATATTATTGAAAATTTTGGCACCCTTGAGCTGATCGAGAAGATCATCGATCTGGGAAATTAGGTATCGGTTCTTGACTGTAATTTTTTCATGGATCTATAATCAATACAAATTCGTTATGTCCCATCCTTCTTTTGTATTAGAACAATTGGGCTTCCACAAGGTGAGGATCTTGGTCTAATGTGGCCCTTCAGAATTAGTTATTGGATCTGGAATTTGATTTTTTCATTCTCCATAATAGAGCGCATGTATACAGGGTTATTAGGAAAATGAGCACCGAGTGTCAAATCAATTGAGTACTTTACCTGACAGTGAAAAGGCACCCCGGTAGGTGAGGAAAATATGACTTTGTGTTCTTCCACTATCTTGTCCACATACTATTGCTATGTAGAGAGACCTTCCAAACAAATCATAAAGAGGAAAAATCTCTTGGTTTGAAAGACCACCTTTATGCACTACCTAATGCAGATCAAAGAGATCGTAGTAGTTTGGACTACCTCCGATACCCTATAGAGTTGTCTCCCCAAAGTAATAATGACGCTATGGGACCTAGATTCATAAAAATCACATCGCTTACACATATATGGTTTTTCTAAAAACACATCACAAACTTCAAGGAGGGCTACATCACACGATACCTCATCTTTGAAGGGTTTGATGTCATAGTGCAAGTGGCATTGTTTCCTGACGTGGATGTCTTGTCCATGGCCGAGCCAACCGATGGTGTATGGTTAAGGATGCGACATCATTTTTAGGCTCAACCTCTTGATGACCTATGTTGAGATTAGATTCATTTGATTACCATTTTCAACAATGAAATGAAGTGGGGTCCCCTTCACCCACATCTGTGAGTGGAAGAGGATCTCCCCTTCTTCATGCTCATCTGGTTTCTAGCTGGACTTTTGTGGTCGCGATGGTGACACTAGGTTTTTTTTCAATGATTTCTTTTTCCTTTTCCAGTTCTAAATCATAGTATGATTCATCCTCTGACCCTAACGCTTTCGTCTCATCCAACAATGACTATTTGGAGTGATATTCATCAGTATTGTGCCAAGGAATTTTGTGGAACTCGTACAATTTTCCAGTGTCCTTCGTCAACTACCCATTACCTTTATTTGTTGGTGGCTTGGAATAGTTTTCCCATAGATATCCATCCTTTCTCTATCCTTTTTTCTAGGAGATAGGACCACCTTTATTGTGCTTCTGTTGCGATGGGTTTGCAGAACCGAAATCTTGCTTATTATTTTGCTTAAAATTATGACGGTTTTGACAGCATATCAATAAGCGGCTCCTAGTGAGGAGATGTCTAGGAACTCCATATTTGTTTGGATGTACCTATGTAGGATGTTGATGAGGAATATCCTTAACGAGTGTGAAGGTGATTTTTTCATTGTTGGAAAAATTTTGGACAATGAAATAACCCTCTAGACTTAACCATTTTTCCAAATCACTGGTGTATATATGGCCTTCAAATAAAGGAATATAAAATTTAGCTGGTAAATGGCATCGCACCTCCGAAGTGACTTCTGGTTAAAGGTGCCTCCGTTGTTGTTGGAAATTATCCATCATCTTGTTCTTTTGTCACACGAGGGATTCCTCGAGCAACAATTTGATAGGATATCCTACTGCATCATCTCTATTTTCTTCTACCATGGGAGGTTACTTGGTCCAGCGTGATCATTCTTCCCCAAGGTCAAGTATTTTGAGACCCAACTCTTGGTAGCCTAACCTCATCGAGGACATGCACAGAAAAACAACAAAGAGAAGATTTCTCTGATACCATTGATCCAGATTATATTGAGAATGACATGAAGGAAGAGATATAACAAAGATATAGAAAGGAAATACACATAGATGTTGCAAGGAAAAGAGTAATATAGTAAAACTTGGATTCTATTAATGACTGTATAGAATACAAAAGACTCTAAAATGCAAAGCACACAAGCTAAATAGAATGATGGTAGCTTATCTCTTAAGAGAGAGATGTGTTAGCTACACTCATTTGCAAGAATTTGATTTCAAAGAGGCCAAAAATATATTTTTAACATAAAGCATCAATGAGAAAATCCTAAACCCAAAAGATGAAATTCCAAAAGGTTTGTGAGCCTCGATGTGGTTAGTTGATATGTTAACTTCCCGGGGGTGCAACTTTTGCATACAATATGTGTTTGGGGTGATCGATACCTCGTTGGAAAGGTATAATCGAGTATTACACATTCCAGTTGGCCTAGAATTCTTCTTTGATATTATACTAGGCATTGTCAAGCCAAAAAAAAATGTCATTTAGGGCCTCAAAACGGCCCCGAAAGTTTGGGACCCGAAAAACCATAGAAAAATTGCCAAGATATGGAACCACTATAAATTAGTGGAACAGGTGAGTGGCCACCAATATCCACCTGGATCATCCATACAACACTTTATAGTCTTGAAAACCACCAACATAATCAAAATATGGAAAAATGGGAAAGTACCGACAAAATATATCGATAAGTGGTGCGACATCCACAAGGTTTCTGATCATGATAATATGTAATGTTGTCTCCAAAAATCTCATTTAAGGAAATTTGTAAATCCCACTGCACGTGATTGCGACAAGGGTAATCACATCACCACCTCTGCACTCAAATACTCTAGCATTTTCCTCAAAATGCACAGAAGCTCAACTCCTTTTGTACATCATAATTGAATTAGAGACCATAGTMTATTGCTAACACAAATAAATAAATAAATAGAGACCAKAAGCACTCAAAAACAATCTACAAAATTGTAGTAAACCTAATAAAGGATAAACCCTTAACTTCAGAATAATAAAATGCCTCCACACAAGAATATATAGAAGAACCATTAAGGTAGGGTAACACCAACAATTATTCCTTCTAGAAGGAATCACTCCACAAGCCATACTTAGTACAATATAATACTCAACATATCCAATGTAATGATACTCATGGTATATATACTTTCCTATAAGCATTACATAGGGTCTATTCTGGCTACACCTCATTATAATTATATTATTCCTTCTAATTACTTAATGGGCCTATTTATTACCCACCAACTACCAAGTGGGAATATACCATTATTATGGCCATAGTAAATTCAGTATACCCTTGGGTACCTCCCTAGGTACCCCATATTATCCTTCCTATGTCCCACTTCAACTTCACAGGTTCACCCAAGCAAAGGTCCTAATGGTGAACCATTAGGACCATTCAGTTATGTCCTAGCTATTGTAATATGAGCTATGAAAATATTAAATGCAACATTGCAATATGGAGTGAATCTAAYTAATCATGGATAGGAGTGGTAACTAATACTAGTAATACAAMCGAAACCAAGGGGAAAATTCCACCACAACCATAAAAAAACGCACCAATTCCAAATTCCCACAACTTYCTCATGAAACGTAAAGGATTTAACTACTAAGAAAACTTATGCATTATAAAACCACTTATCTAAAATGAAATAAGTTATTCACATAGCATAAGTGAGAATATTCTAATATTGTTGCAAGTAAATAACTAGAGCCCATAATCACCCAAGAATAGTTTACAAAATACTAAAGGACTATGTGCTTCATATCATATGTTAGCAGAAAAAAGATAAGTGAGTAATATACATAGTAAGGGAATGGTCCATATGATGTAATGCTAAAATCCATAAGCACCCAAAGAGTTGGGAGAGTAGATAATTGTCCACAACCAAGCCTAGCTCTACGACAATATTAAAAACTAGCTCATTGTGGCCTCCTTATTAACATATGAAGACATCTTATAGTGCCAAAAAGAAGACCCTTACAAAATGTTCAAAACAAGTGTAAATAGGGAGGGGTAAACTAGAAGTTACAATTTATGACGCTTCATCTTCCTTCTTGACTGTCCACATACCCTTTAATCCTTTCATATGTTGATTGTAATTCAAAAGCACTATTAAATATTACATTAGAATTCACTGACTTGATAAAGTCAAATTTTTCTCTCATGTGATCATAGACCGAACAAATTCTTTGTGCATAGCCAATTAATAACTCCCTAGTTGTATTTGGTTCTTGTAAAAAAGTAACAATATCCTTATGGGAGATCAATGCAACTATCTAGGGTTCTCATTTCTTCTCCTTTGTATACTACCACATTAATTCATCTTTTGAAACATCATAATTGATGTGGTTCTACCATTTCTTGTGCCTCTACCAGATATTCCTCATTKTCTTGCAACATAGCATCCAAGTCTTCTAATGAATCCTAGAGAATGAACTCAACCTATTTCATGCTAAAAGTTATTAGAGCCATSTGACTATGGTTAAACAATTTTATAATAGCTATAATAGGATTGTGTTTATCTTGCAACATCGTTCTATCATTTAGTTGTAAGTTCTTTTACTCTAKATATRCCACTCACCACTCTAGTTGTTGCTTAACTACCTTCATGCTAGATAATAAGTATATGCATGCATGAACAYGACAATAGTAATCATGAATGATGTACAACTTGATCCTCTCGTAAGTGCAAAAAAACTATAAAGTTTGACAAGTTGTCTTTCCCTGCCTTATAGTACTCCACTTGATTCTCTAAGCTAGAAATACACTCTTTAAGCTGCCTATTTTCATCACATTTTCATCAATTATCTTGAAAATGTATTCTCTTTATTATTGAGTTGTAGTGATGTTGGTGGTGTCCAATGTATCTATCCCTACAATATGAGCATCTACAATGATGTTCCTTGTGTTTATAATCATTGTATGATTGTCATCCCCCTTCTCACACTTCTAATTTTGCTTCTTAATTTCCTTATGTTTCCTATCATATTTAAAGGTATCCAAAATGGTGGAAGGATCATCATCCTCATAGCTCTCGGGCATGCTCTTGAATAGTTAATCCATCCATGATGTTGTCATTTTATCATTTTCCTCTTATCTACTACTAGTTGGAGGTTCATTTGCCTCCACAATTCTTGTCTCTATTATAGTCATATGAACATAGCCTTTCATATCAATGTTATTTTTTTCCTAGTTCCATTGTCTTAAAAAGTTTCACAGATTGTCAAAATGGGTTTTTTGCATTTTAGGTGCCTCTATGAATGATTATCCAAGGTCAATTCCATCAATGATCAATGCTTGCACCAGGAGTGGAACTGAATTGAGAAAAAATTTATTAGTGCTTTATCCATCCACTACATCTTACTTCCTGACATGAACTAAGTAATAATCCATAGCACTCTTGCATCCTTCTTTGTATGTGCATTCTTGATGGTAGTATGTCCAAGTTAGTAATTATTGTTTGAAGTGATCATTGACCTTCAATTGACTGACACAAGTTAGTAATTTCACACATTGCACTCTGAATTGACTGACACAATCTAACATTACTCTGTGCCCAAAATAAAATTTGTAGCACCAAAATATTTCATATCAAATTTAGAAGACAATTGAATTTTTACCTCTTTGAGGATTTCCTTGTTGTTTCCAATCAGTAACATATCATCAACATACAAAACCACATAAATAAAATGATCACTAATTAATTTGAAATACACGCAGCTATTAGATTTTCTCCTTATGAAACCAAGTCCCAAAATATAAGTATCAAACTTTTGATACTACATCCTTGGAGATTACTTTAACCCATACAAGGACCTTTTCAACTTGCAAATCAACTCTTTTTTTTCCTTCACTACAAAACCTTCTAGTTGTTTCAAATAGATTTCTTCTTCAAGATCCCTATGTAGGAATGCTCTCTTTACGTCCATATGTTCTACTTCAAGATCAAAAGAAACAACAACAGAAAAAATAAATCTAATAGAATTCAATTTAGAAACATGAGAAAAAATGTTACCATATTCAATTCCTTCTACCTACGAATATGCCTTTGCTACTATGAAATATCTATACTTCTCCACTCTACCTTCTACATTCAACTTCTTATTAAACACCCATTTTCTACTAACTGGTAACTCAACTAGATCCCAAGCCTCATTTTTATCCAAAGTTGTCATTTCTTCAACCATGGCCCTCTTCCATAATTTACCATCCTCTAAATCCACTACCTCCCTAAAAATTCTAGGATCGTCATCGATAATGGATAAAACAAAACTAGAGTGAAAATTAGGTGGAATATACCTTTCTGGTTACCTCCTTTCTCAAACCGGTCTCCTCAATACCAGACTATGAGGTTCTTCTTATTTTGATGAGTTGGATTTTCCATCCTTCAATTCAAAATCTATTGTCTCTAGTTCTTCTTCCTTTGATAGGACTTCATTTTGGAGACATCTTTAACCTCTCTAAAGACAACATCCCAACTGTAAACATTCTTCTTAGTTACTGGGTTTTAGAGTTTATATCCTTTTATACCATCTTTATAACCAACAAAGATACACTTTTTGGCTATAATATCTCGCTTACTCATATTTTCTTTTGGAACATGTACATAAGAATCACAACCAAACACTCTGATATGTTCAAGAGAGGGTTTCTTACTAGTTCAAGTCTCATGTGTAGTTATGTCCACCAACGTTGAAGAGGGTGGTCTATTTACTAGATAATATTTGATACCCACTACCTCTACCCGAAACTTTGTCATAACCCGGCACCAGTAAGCATGCTCCTTGATTTTTTCATCGACATCGTGTTCATCCTTTATGCAACCCCATTCTGTTGAGGTGATTATGGAGTAGTCTGTTGCCTTACTATATTTCACTTGTTATAAAATTCCTCAAATTCATTCCCGCAGAACTCTCCACCATTCTCTATCCTTAGAACCTTTGTTTTCTTCTTTGTTTTATTCTCCACTAGAGCCTTAAACTCTTTAAATTTATGAAAGACCTCAATTTTATTTTGGAGGAAATACATCCATGTATTCCTCAAGAAATCGTCAATAAACTAAACATAGTACGCAAATTTACCTAATGATGGAACGTGCACATTTCCAAACACATCAATATATATTAACTCTAATATTCCCTTTGCTCTTGTAGCTCTAGATGAGAATCTTACCCAATTTAGCACAAATCATTTGTGCAGATTGCACTAGTCATTTCGCTTGTCATTTTACCATTTTCATCTTATCTACTAGTAGTTGAAGGTTCATTTGTCTCTACAGTTCATGTTTATATTACAGTCATCTAAACATATCCTTTCATATCAATGTTAGTTGTTTCATAGTTCCTCTGTATTACAAAGGTTCACAGATTGTCAACATGGTCTTTTTGCATTTTATGTGCCTCTATGGATGATTATCCAATGTCAAGTCCATCAATGATCCGCGCTTGCGCCAGGAGTGAAACTGACTTGAGAAAAAAATTCTTAGTGCTTTATTCATCCACTACATCTTACTTCTCGGCCCGAACTAAGTGATAATCCATAGCACTCTTGCATCCTTCTTCCTATGTGCATTCTTGATGGTAGTATGTCCAAGTTAGTAATTGTTGTTTGAAGTGATCATTGACCTTTCCATAGTAATCGTGAACCTTGAGTTCCCATCATCAACTTAAAGAAGATTATTTCATCTTCTTGTGCTAGCACTACAAAAAAATTCACAAGTGTGAAGACACCAATTGTGAGTGGATAAGAAGGGAATAATCACTTTTTGAGTTCCTTTAACCTCACACTATCATTGAAATTTCCAATTTAGTAGGTGATTTCCATGAGCACCAACCTATATAGGATGTATTTTGAGTGAATATGCAAATCCAAGGTACATTCATATATGCACAAACAATTTCCAACCCATCCTAGGTACCGATCACCTATGGGTTTAATTGCTTGTAAAGATTCCTCCAAAAATATTGGGCAAGACATGTAGAACACAAGTTCATACATCAAATCTAGGAATACCTCTTTGAAGTGCTCATAATTATTTGAGTACTTGTACTTACATAGCTTCCGGTAATGGATTGAGAGTGGTGGGAGCGATGGGTGTCACATCTCACACAACTCCGAAAACTCATTCATCGCACACACTGCATCATATAAAAACGAATCCATATGAAATTCTAGAGAGTGATCTTTAAGTACTTCCAAACATTTATTCATGGCAACATTGGTGTTACTTGAAATAATTTTTACCCAACTAAGCATGGCCCCTTCAATGATGAAATGATGTATGGGACGAACCCATTGCTCATATAGCTAGGAAAAACTATTTCCCCATAGAGTTTGTTGACCAACATTACCACATGTTTTATTGGTTCTTTTAGCTAGTCCATGGGATAACTATTTTAAGGGCATTTGCATAATGTTTTCTCACCATCCCACCAACTCTCAATCACCTTAAGTGGATTTTTCTTGATGGAAAATGATTGCGCTAGGTATTTGTCCAGCAAGGTTTGCAAAGAAAACAATTTATATATTGTCTTCAAAGTGTGGGGACTGTATGAGAAATTCCTCTATCCATTATCAAAGTAAATACTTGATTCCTTGGTATTCGCTCACATCAAAACAAAATTATTATGTCAATATGTGGTAAAATCTCTACCATGGCTCCAACTTTGTGCAGCAATGATAATTATACCTTATAATTGGTATCATTGATGCTAGAAGTGGCAATGGATGACTTATTTAGTGGATCTATTCTTCCATATGTCTCAAACAAGTTGGCAAAGGTATAATTGCATAGGAATCATATGCTAGGATCTATATCATTCTACATAGAAATAAGTCACCATTCTAACACCTCTATTGGCTTCTTCCTGTTTTCTCTTTTTTCCTTCTTGGGTGTAATGTTTCAAACATGTGCTTGCAAATCATTGAACAATTACCCATTAACTTGTTAGCTCAAAAACCATGCCAATAATTTGATTATATTTTGGGTGGCATAAATAAATGATGAACAATATCATAGGAAAAATTGATAGTGTAATTTAGCTTTGCACTTTGCAAATTTTCAACATTTAGCAAAGTCTTCCAATGGATTCATGAAGAAGAGTACCAAGAGCATGTATGCCTATGAAACTAGGTTTAAATGCATTGTAGCTTATGTGTATAATAGTTCTTATCAATGATACTATTGGCATGAAGCTTACTAATAGAATTGGGAATATAGTCTTTGAGTCTATAAAATCACACTAACTTGGATGAAGAGAACTAAACAAAATTAAGGAATCTTGGAAGCAATTGTATTGTTATAAATAAATTCCTATTGTCACTATCATTGGATATTAATCTATC
>JASDQU011313482.1:0-11074 GCA_032191745.1 Picea mariana
TGATGAGTCATAGTTGATGAGTAGTTTCCACATGATTGGTACATACTTAGTACATGATTGGATGCACTTTTTTATGGTACAGGTTGATCACAGGTTGTTTGGTATAGGTTGGTGCATGATTGATGCACTTGTTTATGGTACAGATTGATTACAGGTTGAGGTACAGGTTGATGCATGGTTTAGGTTTATTGGTGCAGGTTTAAAGTAGTATATCTCATAGTGATAGTGTGACATTGGTTCGATAATTCTACTTCTAATTCAAGGTGGTTGGACGGGGCAAGGACATGTGGTTGTAGCCACCTTCCGGTTGTAGCCGAAGAATATAGGGGGTTGTAGCCTCCTTCTGGTTCTAGCCAAAGAATAGGAGAGTTGGATATTCCTTCAGGTTTTAGCCTGAGAAACAAGGGGGTTGGATCCTCCTTCCAGTTACAGCTAGAAAACAAAGGAATTTGGTGCTTCCAATGAATGTAATTCTTCAATACATATAAGAAAAAACATTCTGTGGTTTTCTCCTGCTTTGGGTTTCCACGTAAAACACTGGTGTACTGTGTATGTGTATGATTTTTCATTTGTTCATTGCTGATTTAATATGCAGTTATTGGATGATAATGATACATTGATATAACAATTGGATTATATGGTTAAAAAGGATTAAATTTCTCTATTATTGATTCACCCCCCCTCTCAGTAATCCAACACGCTTTGAATCCTTAAAATCTGCTTCACGTCGCGTGCTTCGATCCAAATTCTAACTACTTATTTATTCTTTAATATTGTTTTGACGCAGATCCCAAAATGATCAAAACTTATCCAAAATTCTTATTCAACAAGGAGTAGAGGACGTCTTTCCTTGGAGGACATGTTGGAGCGATTCTTTCATATTGGATATTCTTAGTTTCTAGGGTTTTGTTGATTTTCCCTGACTAGAGTTTGGATAGTTGAGAGGATTTGTACTTTCCTTAAGAAAAGGCTATGTCATTTACATGTACTTCATATTGAGCATATTAATGAAGTTTCTAATGGTCCAAAACTTGTGCAATTTCCAAATTTTATTTTTAGCTATATATGTTCTTTATGCATTGGTATTTACAACCATACACGTTTTACTGATTTAGCATAAGTAAAATGATAATTGTTAAGTGATTTTACATCTAATTGAAGAATTTAAGGGGATGATTTCATTTCTATCATACTACTATTATTATTGTTGTAAAAGAGTATTTTTAGATCTGGTTATTGGCTCATAAGTTTCCCCAAAAGGGATGAAACTTATCCTTTTGGTTTGGTATCTTTTCTCTGGGAATTGCAGAGAAGTTTGGGCTGTTTGGAATTGAAACATCACACTCTTTCCACTGGTTTTATCTACCTTGTTTAACAACATTCCTAAAGTTGAAAATTCATGGGGTTACGATCTAAGAAATCTTCTAGGTTGAAGGTGAAATTTCTATTTTGCATTGAATTTTGAATTTCAAGAAATTTCCACACTCAAGTATGATTACTTTATCAATTTTGGCTATATTATAACTAAAGAGATTCAAGAAATGGTAGATGTTACTATGCCAAAAAAATACATATCTTCATCGCCTTCAAAACTTTCAAATTCAAATATTTTTATAAGCCCCATGCTTCAAGACTTGATCTAGTTACTTTTACTTCTGTTGGAACAAAGATTTGTGCCTTTCCCCAATACAACTTAATGACATATGGGCTTGTAATTCTAAACATAGTTGAGATGTGGAAGCGGGCACCCTAAACAATCAATTTGATATTATATTGACTAGGTTTGTGTCCTTACCTAATGAGGAGGAATAAGTTTTGGTGTATATTTGAAAGGCCCTCAAAAAGAGAGGTGATCTTTTCCGATGTTGTGTATTTGTTTGATATACAAATCCATGTTCTCCTAGAATATAAAGAAATGTTGAAAATATTGTGATAATATTCCTAACATCATGATATATCAATCTACTTTTAGGTTACCAGTAATATCAATGGGAAACATTGTGATATTTTCTAACCCAAAATTATCACGATATTATTAGAAAAATCACAATGTTATCGCGAGTTGACATAAAATATCACATAGCCTGTGGACATGCCAACATAAAAGATGTTTTAAAACTTATTTTGGTCATTTTCAAAATAGAGTGAAGGGGTTTGAAAGAAAAGGAGGTCTCCACTATTTTTCTTTGAGCTAAGGACTAGGAAGAGAGTGTTTTCATTTTCCATCTCTAGTTTATTGCAGAGTGGGGATTGATTCCCATTAGTTGTTGGTGTATTTTCATGCATGTGTAACAATTTCCACATATTATTTTTTTTTGTTTTTTGAGATTTTTGATAGGTTTTGCAATGCTCATTAGTTTGGCCTCTTCTTGTTGATTTTTAGTGGACTGTGGGAGATATACCATTTTTGTAGAATCTATATTTGTTTCTTTTTATGAAACTTTTTTGTATTTTGATTCTTGAATGTTGATTTTCATTTTTTTCTTGTAGGTTTAATCATTTCTATATAAACTTTGAATACTAAAAATGCCAAAAGCTTTGGATCTGTCTGTGAATATGGTCATCAAGATGACAGGTATAATAGACAAAAGTTGACTTACAAGTTGTGTGGTAAGGTAATTATGGGGAAAATCACATAGTTGAAATACCACCCTGCACAAATTTTGGGACATGAAGTGGGAATCTTCCTAGATGAAAGCCCATAAATCATTCATATTGCCAACAAATCACTTTTAGATAACAATAAATAAACCCCCTCCCTTTAGACTAGTGTAAAAATCCCCTTTAGTGCATATGTTGTTGCCTTGTTATCTTATCGCTTCTCTTCTTGCAAAGTACATAAATAAAATCCTAAGCCTTTAGGGGGTTCGCCTTTCTCCCCAACAACATTCAGAATCTGACTCATACTCGTTGTTCCCATGGCTCTTATCACTTATCTTCTCACCTTCATCTCTTATCTTATCGCTTCTCTACATGTATAAGTAGAGATAATAGGGAATATGTGAGAATTGATCTTGTAACAGGAGGATTTGAAAGATCATGGGGGGTAAGAAGTGACAATGTTTCGGCCTCAATTTCCGTAATTCCTTGAGTGACCTCATCATTTTTATTTCTTAGAATCACACTTGGTGCACAACCTTCTATTAGGCCAATGTTTAAAATAAAAGAAAAGAAAGAAGTTGAAAGTCTTATGGGTATGTGTTTTCTATGGAGTGACATTCCTTTCATCATTTCCAATAACATCCCATTCTAGTAGTTTATGTTTGATGTTGTTTCTATTGTTGGCACGAGGTAAAAGGCCCCTACCCATGATGAGTTGAGAGGGCCTATCCTTAAAAATTAAAAGGTCAATTTCACTCATACATTGGATGATATTTAAAAATCATGGGAGGTCATTAGATGCACCATGGTGTTAGATGGTTGGGATGATCAGAAGGGAAAAACCCTTCTTAATTTCTTGCTTTATTGTTCTTGGAAAACAATTTTATTAAATATGTTGATGCAAATGCACATGTTAAAGATGAAACATTATTATGTGAGTTGTGGATGGGTTCATTTAGGAGATATTTCCATATAATGTTTTCCAAGTCATAATGAGTAATGGTTATAATTATTTCACTGCTGGCATGTTCCTTATGCTGAGATATCTGACCTTGTTTTGGACTCCTTGTGTAACACATTCCATTGATTCGATTTTAGAGGATATGGGAAAAATTCCTTATATCAAGGATATTGTTGAATAATCTAGGAACATCAAATTTTTTATATATAACCATTCATCCATTCTTATATTGACAAGAATATTAACAAATAATAGGGAGTTGATGCATCCCACAATCAAACGTTTTTCCACTAGCTTCATATCTCTTTAGTCTCTCTTGAATTGTATGTGGGAGGTGAAGATAATGTTGCTTTTAGATGAGTGGAATGATTTATCATTCAACAATAAAATAGAGGGGGAGGTCATATGCAAGATAGTGTCATAGTAGGAAATGTTTTGGGAAGGAGTGGAGGACGTGTGTGCCATTAGCAAACCTTTGGTAAAGGTTATTTGGTTGGTTGATGGAGACAATTCCATAATGGGATACTTGTATGAGGCCATGGATAGGGAAAAATAATCCATCCATGCCTATTATGAGGAAACATGGGATGATGGATTTGAGAAATAATTATTGATAGGGATAGTGATTAATGAGCAATGGAACAATACACTACATTGCTCTATTCATTCTACATGGATCTACCTCAACCCCACATTCTCTTATTCCCATGTTTTAGATTTGATGTTGAGGTTATGGATGGATTCCTCACATGTTTTCAAAGGATGGTTCCAATTCCACAAGAAAGTGTATACATTTCTAAAGAAATGGAAATATATAGGATGACCACTGGAACATTTGGCTTTGACATGGTTGTTCATGACAAGAAGACCAAAATGCCAGGTAAGCTTCATTTTGTTTCAAAATTCAATGTCTCTTCTTTCTTTGATATGGAATGGATCATTATATATATTTTCATCCATATTGGTACTTTATGGGTAGAAATATTAGAGGAATTGACTTGCATGGCCCATTTTAGTGGTAGGTCCTAGTTTGGAAATTTGGGGTCCAAAACATTCCACATTCATTTTGAGGCATCAAATGACACTTTTTGGGGTCAAAAATTTGCAAGAATATATCCCATCCCCTCAATGTTATTCAACGCACTGAGACCTTTCCAATGGTGTGAAAATCATCTCAAGTAGGACAGGGGGTTCCATTGTTTTAGCATTGCACCTATTCCATAGTTGAGTAGAGCATCTAGAAGTGGGATTTGAGAGAAAAAGAGAGGAGGACGGATATTTTGTAACAATTGATCAGACCACCATGTCAAAGGAAACTTCATAGTGAGTGCCCCTTTTTTTATTTTCATTTTAATAACTAAAGAAAAGAGAGTAGAGAATAGGCCTTACCTTCTACCTAGGTTTTCTCCCATTTCACGTGTCTCAAAATAGATCTCGTGTTCATCTGTGTGTATGGTATGTTCAATTGAAAGTTTTTATTTCATTTTCATATTTCAGTTATTTTCATAAAGTTGCGTAATAAGCTAGTGATAATAAATCTAAGATATAAGGAAATAAACCTGCATAGTAAAATATTTCAGCATAATATAAGATCTATTATGATAAACTATTCCAATGGAATATCCATGAAAATTTACATATCATATTGGTATTACAACATTTTTCTTTGGGTTTTTTTGTGTGAAGTTTTGGGATCCAAGAATTGTCTTAAGAAAAAGATTTTGTTTTTCAAGATCTTTCTTGATTTCTTGAAACATAAGTAGCTTGTAGTCAAGCAAAAGTATTTTTAGGTTTTCTTTAGAAGATATTGAAAAGTTAGTTAAGAAAATTTGAGTAACAAAGAGTTAGTTATAAAGCTTTGCTTTTCAATTTGAAGTAATTTTGATTTCAATTGCTTTAATTTTCTCCTCTTTTTCATCTCTTTACAACACCATTAGTTTCACCACCATACCCTGTGAGTAAATCAAGCCTTTAAAAAGAACACTTAATCTAAAATACACTAGACTTTTTTGTTTGTAGGGTCAAGCAACTAGTTTAGGGTTAGGGCCTTGAATTTGGTTGGAGAGTGAACTTTTCAAGGCCGTTAAATAAAACATTAGAGTCTAAGTTAGGGAGTGTTTAAGTCTATTGTCGTAAAATTTATCCGGGACCCCCCTCTAACACAGGGGTAAACACGAGGTTGTGTGAGGAAAGGCAGTGGAGATAACCCCTCCAAAGCCATAATGAACGTAGTGGGGAACACATATTAAGGATTTGTCTTGGGAGTAATATCGACTACATTTTCCTATGGAGTTCGTGGACCTCGAATCCATTCAAGCTCATCTGTTGTCTTCCAGACTATTTTCTCTCGATACCCTTGATAGGTTTCGAACTTGTTATCCTACTCATTGTGATCCGCCTGACTGTCGACTGTACCCACCTGGTGACTGACTGCGAACTAGAAACTTAGTTGCCCATAATCTAGGGACTTACATGGATGACTGCGGGGGTATACTATGGTACATGAGGTAGACTTCGGATCACGCTTCGTAGAGTATACCCGAAGGGTACTGTTGAGGGGTCCTAAATCCATTTAGCTCAACAATAGGAAACAAACCCGCCACCGAGGCCCAATTAGACTCTGCAGCCTTTAATAGTGGAATGGTTCTCTAGATCTCGCGATCTAGACAATTAATCGATGGGATTTACGTTTTCTTTTGAAATCTCCTCCTTCAGTTCAGATGTTCTCTTTTTGTATTTTCTCTTATAGGTGGGACTGAAACAAGATAAAAGCCAATATAAACCAACTAGGTAACAAAGTGGGAAAACTTAACTAATGGAGAAGGCTGAGCTTGGTATAACCCTTTCACTCTAGCATGAAGAAAATGTTTCTCTACCACAATCCTAGTACTAATACATTAACTTGTTGGTGTTCCAATTATTGATTGAGATACAATTATCAGAAGAAAAAATACATGCAATAAACGATGGCAAGAAAAATAGTTTCTTTAACTCTAATCATCAATTACATATTAACACAATGATTTACTTTTCATCATTAAAGACAAGAACTGTACAAATATTGAATTAGATAACTTATCAACAGATTCAGAAGTTCTTACTTGTTACAACATCCATTCATGAGATATAAATTAGAAATAATTCTTCTTTAGATTCAATCACACACGCTTTTGATAAAACACAAACTTTGTCTCTGGTCCTAAACAAGACTTCTCAATTAAGGCTTCTTCGAAATAGTTCTTTACAAATCCAAAAATGAGGGTCTTTGCAACAACCATCGACCTTTGCTAACAGGTTGATCCTCTTATTTATAACATATTATTAACTAAAAATAACTATTAAAAGTGCATCTAAGTAAAACAAAAACTCACCACATGGTGCTTTCATCTCTCAGTCTTCTAAGAGTCATCAAATGATCTCACTTGAGTGGATGACTCATCTCGTACTCTGAACATTTGACAAATATATCCTTACATGTGTTAGCATATGAGAATCTATGTTGTTCCATTGGGGCTGAAAGGATCTCTCTTATATCTACTGCCCATGCCCGATACTTGACTATTCTGGTACTTAACCGCTGCAACATGGTTCGAGCTTTGATCGGGTGTTCCATGAACTGTTGCACTTGACCTGGCGCCATGTTCACCACCCTTGCTATCTCTGCAGCACATGATGACTCTTGCTCGACATGTAATTTGACTATGTCACGCAAGTGGACAAATTCATCGGGTGTGCCGAATTTAGGGAGTTTGATGTCTCTCATTTCTTGGTTGATTTTGGTCCAACTCTTTTCACACTCAGCCCATTTCTCTTGGATTTCCTGATGACATTCTTGAGCCATTTTTACCCAATATTCAACCGACTTCTTTATGCAGTCGATACTGCTTTCCCTTAGTACCCGGATGTCGTGCTCTTTGGAATCTCGACCCTGTTGAACTGCATTGATGTAGTCGATCCTTTCCATGGCTTGGTGTTATTTCTCATACCACCTCTCCATATATTTGCACATTTCCATCGCCATGAGGGTATATTATTGAAGCTCGACTATCCTTGTACTGAATAGGTGTCGCTCATCCGTAAATTTACTATAGGCCTCCTGGAATTTGCTTCTCAGGAACACCGTGACCTATGTGGTGTCTTGGTAATATTTCACCAAATGGCATAGCTATTTCAATTCCTCCAGTGCAACGACCATCTCCTCTTCATCCCTTTTCTCTCTATCCAGGGTGGCATCTGTGATCGCCATCCCTGCGCTGATAAGCTCAGATGTCTTGGCATGCTACTTGTTCATCAACTTTTCCTCCATGGTGATGAGGATGGAGTGATATAGAGTAATCCTCCTCTTCTTGGTGGTTCTCTTCACGATAGATTTCCTTTTTCGGTCATATGAGATGGCATGTATATCAACAACTTCATCTACAAGTTCGGGGATTTGCTGATCTCCCTAAGTAAGCATATTTCCCAAGCTTCTGATGGTTTATATCTATTCAAGAATGGGTTCTTGAACCTCATTCATGTGTTTGTAAGGTCCAACATCTGGTTTTTTCCCGTCAGGAGGTTGAGTGTCGCTTGAAATTGAAGCATCGGGGATAGGCTCAGTACATACTTGATAATCGATTGTTTATATGTTGATTTCCTGCTATGTAGCTTCTTCCTTTTGTTCACCTGACCTTGGCTCATCTTTTGGACTATCCATTTGGGTCTCTAGTACATCGAGTGTCTCAGTGTCTAAGACACTTTCGACCTCCTGGTCATTCTATGGAAGGCCTTGAATTTGAGCATCGGGAGCTGGGGAAGATGCCTTCTCGGGTTCCTTTTCCTCTGTGATATTCACAGGTGATCCAGGTGTATATCAGTGGCCACCCACCTTTTTCAACTGACTCAAAACAATTTTCTGGCAATTTTTGTAATTTACTATTTTTAGCAGTTTTTCAGGTCCTAAAACTTCCAGAGCCGTTTTGAGGCCTTAAACAACATTTTTTGGGAAAATGGGGAGAAATATGTAAGTTCCCTTGATATTCCCCCCAAAATGAATCTTCTCAATGATACCTTTCCAACGGGCTATCATGCGCCTAAAACGGAGATCGTATGCAAAAGTTACAACCTCGAGAAGTTGATGTACTAACTTACCCAAACGGGGCCCACATGAATTTTGGCGCTTCATCTCCTAGGGTTAGTTTTTTCGATATCTAGGGTTTTGGGCATTCCTATTTATTGTAAAAAGGCCTTTAGAGCCTCATTGTAATCATATTCTTGCGAATGCGAGTAGTTGTCACATCTCTTCTCAAAGATAAGTTGCCACCATTCTAGTGAGTCTTTCACTATGTATTTTACAGTCTCTGTACATTTCTTTCATTAATAGAAATCGTGTATTACTGTATCTCTGTCTTTATGTTTGCATCTCTAATACATTTCTGTTATATTATTGGATATCCACGATATCTCTAAGCATTTCTTTATTATACCTCCGCTCTCATTTCGTGTCAAAAATAATCTGGATTAGTGGTACCAGAGCAGGCTGCTCTTGATTATTTTTTTCAGTGCATGTCCCTGATGAGATTTGAGTATAGCAAGTTGGGTCTTGATCTTGTCTCTCTTGGAGACAATTTCTCTCACAATCCCAAGAAACCCTCCATGCCAAAAGAAAAGAAAAACTACGGATCAGATGATCCTATCAATTTGTTGCTTGAGCAAGCTCTCACACGACAGAGGGACGAAATGATGGAGAATTTTTCCCACATCCTTCAACACCTTTAGATAGCAACAGACACATCTTCATAAAAAAACCACTTTGTAAGAACCTCTCCTTTCAAGGTACAGGTTAATTTTTATATCCCCGTATTTGAAGGTCATATGGATGAGAATGCCCTAGACAAATGGTTAAATATGTTAGAAGGTTATTTCTCTGTTCATAATTTTCCCGATAGGGAAAAGATCACCTTCACGGTCCTTAAATCTCTCCCTCATGTCAAACATTGGTGGGAAACTTACTGGGAGTAGAGTTCCACAGAGGAGTCTAGAATATATGGGGTCGAGCCCACTTGGGATTTTTTTGTGGATGCGGTAAAGGGAAAGTATTATCCTGTTGGAAACTATGAGGACCAATACATGAGATGGACCACACTGTGGAAAGAGAGGGGCCAAGAAGTTTTGGAGTTCACTAATACCTTCCATACCTTGCGCACCAAGCTGGGTATCAAAGATTTCGAATGACATTTGGTTTTGAAATACCATGGGGCTCCACACAGATACATCCAAACTGAAATGGATTTTCTGAACATCTCATCACTCGGTCCTGCTTATCGATATGATGTTAAAAACGAGCAGAAATTTAAGCACTAGAACAAATGGGAGTTTGGGTATGCAAATCCGCAACAACCAAAGTATGACAAAGACGACCCTAAGAAATAGTCTCCTGAAAACTAGTCCAAGCCACAAGAAAAGAAGGGTCACGGGAAGACAAAGAAGGACACCGAAAAATATTGTGATTTCCACAAAATCCCCTGGCACAACACCGATGAATGTCGCTCAAAATAGTCATTGGTGGCCGAGATCAAAGACAAGGAGCCGAACGCTAATTCGAAATCCGATTATGAAAATACTGGTAAAATACAGATCATCGACGTAGACCCCACTGCTATTTTTGTGACCACAACAATTCAACTAGAAGAACCAACAGATCCTGAAGAGGGGGAGCACTTTTGTCGTTCACAGATGTGGGTGAAGGGGACCCCACTGCATTTAATTGTTGATAGCGGAAGACAAAAGAACCTCATCTCAGTAGAGGTCGTCAAACAGTTGGGATTTTCGACAACACCACACCTGCAACCATACAACATTGGTTGGCTTCGCCAAGGACGAGATATTCATGTCATCCAGTAGTGTCAGTTGTCATACTGCATTCAACCCTTCAAGGATGAGGTATTATGTGATGTTTCCCCATTGGATGTCTGTGAATTTTTTTTGGGCCAACTATATGTGTGTAAGCACCATGCTATTTATGAGTCTCGACCCCTTAGTGTCATTGTTTCTCTGGGGGGTCATCTCTACAAAATACCAGAGGTCGTTCCAACTAATGTTCCACCTAAACAGTGCCACAAGGTAGTATCTCATACTACAAAATTCATCTTCTTCACAATCTGTTCAAAAGGGGAACAAAAGAACACTGCAACCACTACATCCTCGCCCCAAGCACCTTCTGTCCAACAAAAGAAGGTCGAAAAAGTTGAAACAAAGCTCAAATATTTCTTCTACACACCCTCCTCTCATGTATCTTGACTTTTTGAACATCCTCAAACTCAATAGGTTCGTGACAAACTTCCACAAACTAAGCAGCACAACTTCTCCAACAAGGCAAACAACTCATCAAGATGCAGATTCAACAAACACTCTTCCCTCTTCCTCGGGAACTGAACACAATGGAGACCATTGCTTCCTAAGGAGGGAGGATTAATCCATGTGGATATCTGTGTCCACCCACCTTTTTCAACTATCTCAAAACAATTTTCTGGC
>JASDQU011313483.1:8400-24779 GCA_032191745.1 Picea mariana
ACACATAATCACATCAATACATCGAACAAAGTAGAGAAACATAGCATGTACGTGGTTCACCCCTACCTTGGGTCTACATCCACCAACTCTTCTCTTCTTTATTATCTTCTTCAATCAGTTACATGCACAGAGCCTCAAAAACCCTACTCCGTAGAGGACGAGAGATCTGCGCAGCTCGCTAGATCCGCCTTCCTTGAGTAGATCTAAGCACACAGCCTTCCACAGTCTCTTACAATGACTTGCACTTAGCTCTGTAAGTCTCACACGGTATGCACAAAGAACTTGCAACTCTTGATCACACAGATCCAACTCTATCACTTAGTCATTTGTTACTCACTACATTGCCTTAGCATCTATTTATACATACAAAATAGGCCTAATCATGGGTAAACCCATGGGCCAACATTCCCATACCCGTCACATAATTCCAAATCCCAGAAAGGGCACTAAAAGGGTCCAAGATCCCACGATCTTCATTTCGTCTTGTGATCTGCCTTCGACAACCTGTCAAAGTCCCAAAATCAGGTCAAACATGACCAAGAATCCTCAAAACTTGGTCAAGGGACAACAGGGAAGACCTCAAATAAATATCTTGTGTGAAAATTGTGGTGTTGCTTATGGAATAGGGAATACAGCATTGGCATATCGAATGTTTATAAACTTCAAAAATGATCATATCATATCGGAAACTCATCAACGTAACATTTTAGAAGTGGGAAATAGTCAAATTCCTTCATGTAATGATGAAGCAACATGAAAAACAATGGTTGGAGATCGATTTGAGATTGAGAAAGCAATCAAAATTCTAAATGATTTCATCAAGACATAGGATCTTGGTTTGTTCAAGGTGGTGGAAGCAACACTTGAAGAATATGAGGACAAGATAAAAGTAAAAGTGGAATGTACACGATGCAGTAAATGGTTTTTTTTAGTGCCAGCTTGTGGTAATATTGTCAGTTATTTGAATGAACACATGAAATCAAAGAATCATATTACTTCTACAGCTGAGGCTTTGCATAATACAAGTAGTTTGAGGATTGGAACAACTGGTAGACCCAAGAATCCTACCATTGATAAGTCCCAGCAAAGTTTGACTAGGTTCTTGGTTCCATCATCACCATCACTATTACATATGGGTTCTACAAATCCAGGTGCTTCTTCTTTAGGTGTATTAATTATGAAATTTTTAATTTAATTCCTTTTTTAATTTGAATGCGCATTTTATTTTATTTGTTATATTTTTTGAAACTAGTTCATTTTTTAATGTATTTTTCATATTATTGTAGATCATTTATCTCCCTTGAAATTACAATGTTGGGGGTAGTGGGATCCCTGTATTGATAGAAATGGGGAGAGATTGGATACAAAGTTCCTAATGGATGATCAACAATGGGGGGGGATTATGGGCCATAGATAATCATACTAAGATGAAACTATGGTATTATGGTATTGAATGTCATATCGATGGCACATATAGGCGTATTCATTGCCAGTGGGATTCTGAAACAGGGATCCCTTTCGATTCATTTACATGCATTTTTTGTAAGTTGATTCCTGAATGTAATAACTTTAGTATGTGCTTATATCGTGAATCAATGAGAAAAATTAAAAGGCATTGGAGAGATACAAGGAAAGGGAGAAGACTGGACCATTTGACTCAAACTGAACTCAAAATTGTTGCATGAGCGGAAAATGCTAGCCATAGATCAAGAATGTGAGCTCTTTGGTGGGAGAGGACAAAGGTTACTACATTGTCTATTAGAATGAGGTCCTTGAAGGAAAATGTGTTTAAATCTACAGAAAGAAAGGATCTCTTTAGGTTTTGCAAGGATGTGTGTGAGGCTCATAAGCAAGGAAAGTTATAAGGTAAAAATGCAGTCTGGGAATTTGTCCAAGATATTTTTCACAGCCTGATGCATCCAAAAGTTGGAAGAAGGTATACTACATCCATTAAATCTATCTATGATATGATTAAGTTGTGGGGAGGTCCTATATTACATAGCTTTATTAGTTTGAATATGGATGGCTCTTCAATATCTACAACTTTAAAGAAAATTAGAAATTCATTGACATATATCCCAGGGGAGCACAATTACATTTTTTAGGTAGTTGGAAAATTTTCTGCTTCTTATAAATCCAAACATCATACAAAGGGCCCAATTCCTGTATTTCTTGTTGTAGATGAAATTGTTGTGAAAAAATATTTTAGGTGGGTAGAAAAAAGTGATACATTGGTGGGATTTTTAGGTAAGAAAGAAGACCATAACTTCCAATCACATTTCTTAGTCAAAGTTGGTGACAGCGTTGCAGGATATGAGATTATTACAGACACTTTTAAGAATTGTGTGATTAGGCATTATGCATGTGTTTTTATTGCAAACCCTTTACATGACAAGCTTCCTCATTTGGTTTGGATTGTTCATCCAATGTGCAATAGGTTCAATGCAAATTTTGTTCATCAACAATGGGAAAAAATATAATACCTATGGAAGAAACATCTTGAAAATTTTTTGAGACCTATTATTGGTCATTCCTCGGATGGAGATAGTAGAAGAAGACAACTTATGTTGAAGGACTATTCTTCAACTACATGCATTAGATATCAAATTCCTTGGGAAGAATGGAGGTTAACTGGGTTGTATGATGGTTACAAAGTAACAGGACTTCATGACCAACATTACATCCACAACAGAAAAAAGTTAGTGAATCATTTGTTTAGCGGTAGACGAGATTTGAGAATTGGACAAGAGGTGGTTAATTTTAACCATGTCAAAATAGTTTATAACAGTTTTAAAGTGGATGATCACAAGCTTAAAATTGAATATATAGAGAGGATTGATCAACAAAATTGGGGTTCAACACAATGCATTGCTTCAAGGCATGTTTAGAGGTGTTTGAAGGATATGAGAGGTACATGTGGTCTGAAAGAGAGGACATTAGGTACAGAGACCTATCTAACAATTGTTGTTGATTATATTGATATATTTTTGTCTTGTAGCTTGACTCTTTGGGAAAGGGTACGAAATGATTCAAGAGTTCATCATTTTTTTACATTATGGTTATGTTGGGTATGAAAACAATCTCATACTAATGCCAACATAAATTTAATCAGCAGAGATGCATATCAAGATGTGCAAATTTCTTGCCACTTTGTAGTTTTGTTGATGAGATTGTTTAGGGGTCAATACTCCAACTTTCCATGTGTATTGCACCCAACTGGATCAGATGTATGTGAGAACTTCTTTAGCAAAATTGGTGGGATGGTTGGAGTAGAGAGGGCCTATGATTTCATAGACTTAATTCATGGCATTGGAACCCTTAATAAAGTTGTTGAAGAAGAATTGAATCCCCAAGGGATTCATTTTAAAAAATATCATAAGAAACAAATGAGTATCTGGAATACATTGCACCAACAAGTGAGCGGGGACATTGATGTTTTGTCACAATGTGATTCAATATCTACATATGAAAAAATTATAGAAGTTATTAAGATAGGATTGGAAGATGCACATGGAATTTTAGCAAATCTTGGCATGAAAGCAAAGGGAGACACAAAATTTTATTGGTGGTTTAAACCATGGATAGAGGATCAAAATTTTCCAACACTCAAATTTGTGGATGAAGTAGTTGATGATTCTCCACCAGGTCATTCCAACTCTATATTCCAACCTTTTCCCTCAATGGTACTCGATGATAATGAATTGAAAACAATGGAAAGTGAGTGGAGACATGAGTTGGATGAAATTTTAGATTCCGTTGATGAGAATGTAAACATAACTATCAAACCAGTGGTGAAGCTCGATGGTAAGGATATGTATAAATCTTGTTTGGTTAGTCAGTTGAATGGAAACCCAACATTATCCAAATATAGGTTGACTAAAGTGAGAAAAGGGGTCTACTTTAGGAGAGATGAGAGGGATCCAAAAAAGGGTGTTTCAATTGGTTTTGGAATTGGCTCAGATTGTGCAGTGTTGTTTAAGAGCGAGTCTATACCTGCCATTAAATGTGATACAAGAAAAGGTGTTTCCCAAAGTACAAAACTGGGTGCTTCTTATGGGATTTGGTACATTGGAAGAGTTAAAAGACTAATAAAGAAGAATGGTAATAGGGTATTTGATTACCATAATGACATTTATCTTTTGTATAGGCCATAAGCAGTTGAGATTCAACTTTGTTGGGACAATCGAATAAAGGGGAAACACATGTACAAGTATGATTTGACAGATCATAATTTCATAGAACTTGAAGTTGGTATAGTAGTGGCCAACTTATCATACAATAACATGAATGACACATAAAAATTAGAAGAAAATGACTACAAATTTTTTAAGATTTTGTCAAAAATCTAAATAGGGTATTGTTTTCACATTGTTTTCAAAACATTATACTTTCTTCTTTTTTTTACTGTATTATAGATTATTTTTAAAGTATTCTTGGTTGTACTCTTGTTGATTTGTTTGTGGTAGTTTGATACTCACTCATGATTTTTGTCTTCATGTTCGGTGGATGCGTCGAATGGTGAACGGCTAGGATAATTCAACACACAATTATTGGGATTTAGATATTTCTTATTTCGTTGTTGCAAATTTGGTTTTGAGGGATCTTGAAATTTCTGCAATAGCTTCAAAATTGGCACTTGTACCTTTGGAATATAAAACTATAAGGATTTTGATTTTTTGGATATTATAGTCATGCTTTGTAATGGAATGGAAAGAAGGCATCATCCTTGTTGAAACTTTGAAAAGGATGAAACAAGTCTTTGCATAACAAAATTTGGTGGCCATGCCCATATTGTACTTATTTTCAAGTATACATTTGCTAAGTGTTTCAAGTATATAGATCAAGCCCCTAGGGCTTGTTGTGTATGGAAAGTGGATTCCGAATTTCTAAACTACTTATATTGTGAATCTCTCTTTTGGGTTCATTCATCTTTTGCAAGTTAATTGATAACTAGGGTAGTTATTATTAAGATTATGTGTTTGGTTTCTCTCACAAAGGGGTGATGATGAATTTCTAAACTAATGATCATGGTGAGAAGCACAACAGTCATAGGCCTATTTTTCATGCCAAATTGGCATGCACAGCAGCCCAAGGCTCATTGTGCATGCCAATTTGGCATGCACAACATCCTATAAACTTGTTTTGCATGCCAAATTTGGCATGCACAGCAGGCCTATGGTTGTTTTTCATGCCAATTTGGAAATCATAGCAGGACTTGGGCTATTTTGCATGCCAATTTGACATGCACAGCAGGCCTATGGATGTTGTGCATCCCAAATTGGTATGTGGTTGCACAACAGACCTTGGGTGGTTGGCATGCACAGTAGGTATGTGGTTGTTGTGCATGCCAAATTGGCATGCAAAGCTGCCCAATACCTGTTATGCATGCCAATTCAGTATGCACAACAACCATAGGCCTTCTATGCATGGAAAATTGATGTTGTTCATCATTAAAATAATTAGGGACAATCACCACAACATCCTTTATAGTATTTTCAAGGAATGTGTTGATGCTTGAAAGCGCAATGACGAATACTATGCTCGCAAATGATTTCCAAGATTTATTAATTATCTATATAATAATATACTAGTAGGTGGGACCCCCTTGTTATAATTATGGCAATATGGTGGATAAGCAGTGCTTATATTTTTTTTTCCTATGTGATGGTAGCAACACAGTTTTCTACAGTTCATTTGTTTCAGATCATGGTTTAAAATGTTTATGGTAATATGTGGTGGTTTGGTGATTAAAACATGGAGCTAAATGGTTTGGATGATCTCTCATAAAATATGATAATGTTTCCCTTTTGAATGAGAGAATTATACTCCAGTTTTAATTTTTGATGTTGTGTATTTTTCATGGCGAAATTTCGGTGATCTTGAGCCTTGCTACTATGGTTATGTGCATTGTTTGAGTTGCATAGTGGATTGTGTTCTTATCACATTTTCATTCGAAGGAATTTGATATTGGAAAGGGGTGGTGCACTTTGGACTATCGCGCACTTTTCAAAAGTAATATGGAAATTTTGGATTTTTGGTTTATTAATGGTTTGAATGTAGTGCTATGGTGAGTTGGTCAGTGGGTTTGGCTTGTATTAAAAATTGAATGAAGATATGAAGGGAGAAGAGATGTGCAGTAAATGCACATCACTCAAACTCCCCTCGAGCCCGTCACCCTATTTATTCTTTCATTTTTGGCTCTGGTAGTTGTTGTTTCTTTTCCTTGCCCGGTCGTGGAGGAAATATACAGTCTTGGGTTTTCTCCTCGCACAAACTTTTATAGGTATGGGTTTTCTTACTTTTCCATCCATGAGAGTTACTCTGCCTTTGAATCAAGTGTTGTCTCTGGTTGCTCATGGTCTATGTGATTCTCAAGCAGATATAATATTTTTGGAACTGTGTTTATGCTCGCATCTTTGGTTTCCTGTGGTGTTTGTTCTGGGGTTGTTGGCTTTTATAATTTGGTCGTGTGGTCCTTGTTTTGTGTAATTGTTCACTGGATATATTGAGTAAATATTACATTGGAGCCTGCTTTGTCATGGTTATGTTTTCGGGTCTGTCCTCTCTGTTGAATTTGGTTATCGTAGTCTACCTAAACTCTGGGATTTGCGAATACTCCACCTATATATTGACATTATTAGTCTCTATGGCTAATTGTACCCACACCATGTTTCGACCCTGTGGGTTTTTATGTGAACTATGATGGAATATTAGAGCATTTTGTGCCTTGTCTTGGAAAATTCCTCAGTTGTTGGCTTGCTTGATATAACCTCACTGTCATTGTTTCCTGGTAAATGTTATACAGTATGAGAACATTGCTACCCATATTTTGATGAGAGCACTATTCGTTCTTTTTGGTTGGGCATGGGTTTTTATTTGGTCGCTCATTATTTAGTGTTGGAAAAAGGGTTGGCTTCACTTGTTTGTTGGAAGATCAGTCTGTTGTTTGAATCCCATACAGCTGAGAGTAATGTTGCATATTATTGTTTTTGTGATCGATTATGATAGGGAACCTATGGAATGAGATTTTTGTGCCATTCAACTCCAAAACTCTCTGGTCAAATTGCCCTGTTGTCTCTACCACTTACTATTTTGAACCCTAAACATTACATTGAAATCATATTTACTCCAGTTTGAAGTTGATGGAAGCATTATGCTTGCTCGGTTACTTGGGAACGATTTTTTTTGGTCTCTTGCTTGGAAATTCTGGAAAGCGATATGTACCCACCCATTCATTTGAAGTTTGTGTTCCAAATATTAAATGTTATTTTCGGTTCAATCATTATGTTGAGTGTTAAAAAGGGACACTTGTGTTCGAAATATTTGAGGCTCAAATCGATTGATAATGTCCAAAATAAATTGCAGTGTACAGTGGTTTAATAAATGATGGATATGAGTTGTTTGTAAATAGTGTACGTGTCCTTGTTGGATTTAAAGGATTATTACTAGAGTTGATGTTATGGTCGTGGCTCAAAGGCTATTGTTGTGTTCTTATAGGGATTATGATGTTGCTCGCTATGATTGTCATATAATGATAATGTGGGTACAATGGTTACTATGATTAAATAATTTTGGGCATACAGATTATTGTGTAAATAATTCGGAAGCGAGCAAGAAAATTTGTCAAAGGAGACACCAGTTTGGATTATTGTTTTGGAAAAGGAACACTTGTTAAACTTTGAAATTTTGGATAGAGATATGTTTTGATTGTGTTTAAGGTAGCATGTTTTGATTTGTTTCACGTGAAAAGTATCCATATTGATTCCCTATTATTCTACCATTTTTTGCTAATTACATTCCCTTCACAATCCTGATTTCACTTAATGCATCCATGTTTTGTGATATAATTTTAAAAATAAAAGTTTGTGTGGAAGAGACAAAAGGGATAACATAGCAAGGGTTGGTGACTGATATTTTTATATTTTTATACACAATTAAATTGTTTGGTTAATTGATAAACAATATTTGTATATGCATTCCCTATCATTATACCATTTTTTTCACTAACTACACTCCCTCCATATTTCCCATGAACCCTATCACTCCCTATTCACATGGAAATTAATGAATGATTTGTTATGGATGGATTTGTATGTATCTCGTGTCAATTTTTGAGTCAATTTTTTATTCATGTAAGAAGAGTTCCATGTACATTTTATTAAGAGCTTCATTACTGATAAATTGTTGCTACAGGATAAGCTTTTTCAGTAGAGGAAGCAATGGTTGAAATAACAGAGGCAAGGGAAATTGGAATCGATGCCATAGGAGGCTGAGATTTTCTATCCATTTTGACAATGAACCTCAAGAATTGAACCCGTTGTTCCAAGTTGGGTTCTTTAATTCGGTTGGCCATGGAATAATGCACCCTCGACCAAAAATACCCCCTTCCAGCCTCCTCAGAATATCCCAGGAATTATCGTTCCTCTACATGTGTCTTTGCATCGTGAAGTCCCCTCAAATGATTGTTGGAAAGAGATCATCAACCAGTCTGTCTCTCACCAACGTGGTTGGCCTACTATGTCACTTCCTTTACCACCACCTATTAATCCTAATTTCCATATTTCTCACGTTGTTTCACCAGTTCAGTCTTCACACGCCAGTAAGAGATTGAAAACTGATATTCCCCAACCTATGCAAGACAAGGGAAAAGCAATTGCCTCCCCTTCTTCTCCCTCCACTGATTCCTCGAAATGTGTGTCTTCCTGCCTACATTTGAAGGATCACTGCTCCCATGTGATTAGCGAGATGCATCCCCAAGGGTCTAATCAACCACGAGCTACTTCAAAAAATTCTAAGGGAAACAACAGTGAAAAAAGGAAAATTGCCTCACAAAGTGGAAAATATGGTTTTAAAATATGTTTTATATGATTTCAGTTGATGAAGACAGTGCTTAATGGTTTTCAGCATTTTTGGACATGAAGCTTTGTTTTTGATATTTTGTGGACAGTGTGGATAATGTGGATTATGTGGATATATATATTATTTTTTGGATATAATATAAATTATTTCTAATATTTAAATATCCAGTTAAAAGATATTTAAGGGAGTTACAAGGGTGGAATATGGTCAAAATGATTATCTTTTTTGTGGTATATTTCATGATTTAAAAGGAATAAATGACGGGAGTCACAAGGGGTCCCACCTACCTAGTTATTATTAATTAATACCCCTAACTATATTATTATTATTTACTTCTCCTAAACTAATTAGTTAAGTTAAATCATTTTAACTAAAGAAAGTAGTTGAACTACTTCAACTTATTTGGAAAGAATAAAAGTAGAATGAGAAGAGGAGAATAGAAAGAGAAATCAAGAGTAAGGCTTTCTCTTTAGTTACATGAGATAGTTTCATTTTTCATTCATTTATGAGTTTATTCAAAGCCTAATTCTCTTCTTGACAGCAGGTTCTTATTGTAGATAGCAAGGTTCAAGACTGAACCACACTTTTTAGACGCTTGTTTTAGACGTGTTGATCCATCCTTGATAGTCTATGTATTCTTGTTTGTTTGTGAATTATGTTTCATGGTTGATAAAGGATATCTTGCATAGTCAAATTGGCAGTAGTTTGTGGCAAGCTGATCCAGATTATTAATTTCAGTTTTAATTTATTGTTGAAGTCTTTTTGTATGGTTTTCATCGAGTATCTCTAAATTAGAATTTGGTCCATGCCCTCGCAGGAGTTTTGTAAAGAGAAAAACATTTTTGATATCTTAGAGTGAAATAAAATAAGATTGTTATTTTGTCTCATATATTTGTAATTGTGACTTGGTTACTTTTCGCTTTTTGAAATCCATGTTTACTTAATCACAAATCTGTGTACATTCCGGAAGTTTTTTTATTTTATTTTTGCAACATATTTAAACTATAAATCAGCCTCAGTCCTTGTAATTAATACTTGCAGATTGAGAGAATATTTTGAGGCTATAAACCCCCAGGTGACATTCCCAACTATTTTTTCCTAGCCAAGAAAGATCTGAAAATGATTGAGTAACGTAATTCATACCTTTTCCTCAACATTTATTTGGCGACCATACTGGTGATATATTCCATATCTCTCTGGTTGATTGTATTCATAATTATCATTGAATATTTATGTTTTTGTTTTTTATTCTTTGACTATTTTCTTTTCCTCATGACAGTACCTGCTACAAGGCAACCCAATATTGAGCATGGTCTTAAATACCAAATGAGCATTGCTTTAACTTTATTCAATACCATATTAGAAACTGATAATACCCGGATTGAGCTTGAACGCTTGTGGGAAGTAATTGAACAATACATAAGTATTTGTGAACGTTGGGAGGCCAGACAAAGGTAGCCTAGAAATCATTTGTAGCTCTCTTTTTCCTAAATTTGATCTTATTTTTCATGTCCTCAAATCCTCGTATCTTTAGGAGAAGAAGAGGATTGTCTCCTGAAATCACTCCTATCGTTGAAATAGGAAGAAGGAAATATATTATGTCAACCCAACAAGGTACTCTAAGGAGAACTTTGTCTGATTCAGCTAGTTCACCTTTCTCACCCTCACCCATCATTTACAAAATGGCATCTACAGGTGGCTCTGGTGGTACTAGAGGTGCCTCATCATCTCAACCTTCAGCCTCATCAGTAATTGGTAGTTTGTATAGCCATCAGGTTCCTGTACAATCTACTACCAACCCTGCCAAGATCATCAAGAAGTATGGGCTTTTCCCATTCGAGGAATATGCTACTACCACCCCGTGGCATGTATCCTCTCCCTTGAACCTAGTGCTTTCTACTCGTTCTTTACCAAAATTTAAAGAGCATATACCTAGGTTTTTTGGGAATAATACAGTCACTACAAATGAACACTTGGTAGAATTCTCGAATGCCTGTCACAATTATAGGAGCTAATGATAATGATACTTGCATGTGCCCATTTGTCAACTCTCTTGAAGGGAAAGCAGCAGCATATTTTTTCAATCTCCCTCCCAAGATTCTATCCACTTGGGAAGAGTTATTTTACTGGTTTAAGTCCACTTATGGGCAGTCTAAGAGCCTAGCCAAATAATTATGGAAATATAATAACATTGCGTACAAGGGCGATGAGACTATTAAGTATTTCAACCTTCATTTCACCAAGTTGTATAATCAAATTCCTGAACTTATTAGCCCCCATAACCAAGTTGCATTTATGCATTACTATAATACTCTACCTTCCTCTTATCGGCATAGGCTTGAAGAAAAAGATATTGATAACCTTGGTTTCTCCCTGCATACTTGTCTAGAATATGAAGAACAACTAGAAAGAATAGGTCTCCCCAAGGGGGACTCGGTTAAACAAACGAACTTGTCTTCCCTCCTACAACTTGTACGGGATATGAACAATTGGATGATAGCATATGAGTGAAAGGGAAATGTCCCTTCACTTACTCATGGGGCATCATCTTCTTCTTCACCACCTTTTAGGAATACCAATGAAAATAAATTTTATCCCAAAGCCATCATGTCTCGTAGTTGGTGTAACTTTTGCAAGGAAAATCATGAGGAAAGTACTTGTGAGGTAAAGAAGAGTGACAGAGATAAAATCTTTGGCAAAAATCCTGAAACCACCATTGTTGTTCTATATTGGGCAGAACTGGAAGATGTCATGATCATAAACACTAGGAATAAATCATATTCTTCAAAAGGAAAATATGATCCCCCTCGTACTTCTTCTAGTCCAAGCTCATATTCACAAGTTTCCATTGTATAAGCTACCAAAACTCCTGACAGTCAAGGAGTTCCCTGCCCTCTTCCCTCTTCCAAATATAACATTCTCAACCAATTGGATAATATCAAGGTTGATGCTACTCTTTTGGACATGGTTGTTGTCCCTAAACAACAAAAGAATATCAAACATTTTATGGAAGGAAAATATTCCACCATAAACAATCTTTCTGAAGAGGATTCTATTGTAAATAAAGTAGGTGTAAATAATTTTAGACACCCTGTAAAAAACCCTCCATTTTTCATTTCTGTAAAATTATGGATAAAATAGCCCATTGTTTCCTAATTGACAGCGGTCCAGGTCCAAGTGTGATGTCAAAAATCATTATGGAAGAGCTAGGCTTATCATGTACTAATGAAAATTCTAGAAGCATGCTCTCCTATAACATTCTAGAGCAATTGAATATAGGTGAAATTAAAGACGTGAATTTGGTTCTGTGTGCACATCCTGAAATAAGGACAACCCTCAACATCCAGGTAATTGACATGCCAATAAGTAACTATTCTATCATCTTGGGAAGAGATTGTCAAGCGTTGACGTGTGGATATATTTCTCTTGACATAACACACTTATCTGTTCCTTGGAATGGAAACAATATTATAGTCCTAAGGCAACGAAGAATCTCACCATACATAGAGATAATTCCACGGCCTAATGTAAACTATGTTGAGTAAGACTTAGGAGTGTACTCCATCTTTGCAAATGAGGGTGACACTGCCCTAGAACAAATTGACCTGGAGGATGGTATGTGTCACATGCACTACGATGGCTCATGCTCCAATGAAGTTAATGGAGCTAGCATTATCTTATACTCACTTGTAGGTAAAATTCACAACTTTTCTTATAGGCTAGAATTTTCTTGCACAAATAACGTTACCGATTTTGAAGCATTATTGCTAGGCATTGAAACTACTTATAATTTAGGTTGTGGACACCTTACATTTTTTGGGGACTCTGAACTTGTTGTGAACCTTGTACATAAAATATACTCTCCTATAAATAATTTGATGAAACGCTACACCCAAGATGTTTGGATGCTTATCTCAAACTTATTATCGTTTAACATCACTCATGTTAAAAGGGAACTTAATTCAATGGCTGACAGGTTAGTTGTATTTACAGCCTCTCCTACTTGGCAACTTCTACCTCAAAGACATGATTGTACTTTCCAATATTTATATCTTCCTCACATTCTTGACAATGTAGATTCATGGCAGGTCTTCCCTAGTGATGAAGGCATATGTTCTTTCATACAAAATGAACCATTTAAGCCCAAGGAGATTATATATATGGAAAACAACAAAATTTCAAAAGGAGTGACTCCTCTTGAAAGTTCACTTTCATCAAGTGATGTAGGCAACAAAGAAATGCATAAAGAAAAGGAATCAAAAAGGAAAGTGTGTGAAACCATTTCCTTGAACATTGGAACACTCAATTCCCACAAGAATGTTAAGATAGGTGCCCAATGTACTGATGAAGAAAAGTTGAAATTCACTAATTTACTTTGTGAATTTCAGGATGTTTTTGCTTTGTCATCTGAGGATCTTCGTGGTTTTGATCCTGCTCTCATACAACATGTCATTCCTATAAAGGAAGGGACAAAACTAGTTAGTAAAAAACACAGACCCATTAACCCCGCACTTGAAGCTACTGTTAGGAAGGAGTTGGAAAAACTTTTGAAAGCTAGTATAATTTTCCCGGTTAAGTATTCAGAGTGTGTTTCCAATTTGGTCCCCATTTGGAAAACAACTGGTCATATACGAATGTGTGTTGATTTCCATGCATTGAATAGAGCGAGCATAAAATACCATTTTCCTCTCCCTAACATGGAAATGATTTTGTAGAAAGTTGCAGGGTCACAAATGATGTCCTTACTTGATGGTTTCTCTAGTTATAATTAGATCAAGGTAAAAAGGACTAATAGGTACAAAACCACTTTCACTACACGTTGGGGAATATTTTCTTATGAATGCATGCCTTTTGGATTATCTAATGTAGGTGCCACTTTCCAAAGAGCTATGTAGATAGATTTTGACGATCTGATCAATAAGATTATCCAAGTTTATCTTGATGACTTGATTGTTTATTCAAAAAGTCGGTTGGATCATTTTGGTCATCTTAGAAAAGTTCTCATGCGATGTAGAAAGTTCAGTATTTCTTCAAATCCTTCTAAATATATCTTTATTGTTACCAAGGGAAAGCTCCTTGGACATATTGTTCCTGATTTAGGAATAAACATAGATCTCGAAAGGATTGCTGCTATTTTGAACCTAATTACCCCCACTTCCAAAAAGGAGGTTCAAGCCTTTATGGGCATTATCAACTTTGTCTGTAGATTTGTTCCTGATTTTTCTTTAATGGTCAAACCAATTCATAATCTTCTAAAGAAAGATTGCTCCTTTTCTTGGACTTAAGACGTCAAAAATTCTTTCGTAAGATTAAGAAAGAAATCAGTTCCGCACCGGTTTTCGTGAAACCGGACTTTGAGAAAGATTTTATTATATACACTAATTCCACTGAGGAAGCAATTTCTGTTATTCTCTTACAATGCGATGACCAGAATAACGAAAAACTAGTAGCTTACATGAGTCAAATCTTATCAGATGATGAATTCAAGTATTAAAGTTGAATTCATGCTTTTGCTTTCATTAAAGTTGTGGAGAAATTTTGCCACTTTATTCTAGGAAAGAACACACAGGTAAAAGTCCCTTTGCCTACTGTCAAGTTTTTTCTTTCGCAGACTTATATTTCAGGGAATCTTACACATTGGCTTGCCAAGATCCAGGAGCATGATTTAACCATCATGACTTTGAAAAAAATTAAGGGACGAGACTTATCCCTTCACTTGGCTCAACATGCTGAAGCAAGTGAACAAATTGACAAACAAGATAATCCTCTTTTAGCACTATTTTACATTGAGATTCAAGCCCTTCCTATAGTTGAACATCCCTGGTATAAAAATATGAACACTACTTGCAATATCATAAATTCCCAGATGATTTAGATACTCATAAAAGGAGAAGGCTCCATCTTGAATCTTCCAGATATATTATTTTACGAGACCTTTTGTTCAGGAGATCTGTCGATGGCATATTACTTCGATGTGTAAACAATGAGGAAGCAAAGAAATTGTTACAGGAAACTCATGGATCTTCATATTATATTATTCACATAGGTGGTCACTTTTTTGTTAAAACAACTTCTTTTAAAATCATCAGAAAAGGTTATTATTGGCCCTCAATTTTTCAAGATTCTTATAACTTTTCAATATATTGTGACAAGTTGATCCAGGGGATCAAATTTTGCTCAAAATTCAAAGTGCTCGAAATCGCTTCAAATCAAACGAGAGTGTAGGCCTCGTCGTTACAAACCCAACGCAACTCGTTTGGGTTCAAATGAACGTCGGTAGCGAAAGATATTGCGTTCTGTTCAAAATGGAAAACATGCAAAAAAAAGGGATGCTAACTGTACAATCCGTATAGTCTGTACGGACACTAATGTGGCAGGACGTACGACACGTGGCAGGAAGTTATGTGGATAGTTGGCATGTGACATGGCTTGTTTGCAGTGAACAGGATGGAAACACATGGCCCAATCAATGGTTGCCACGTGTCACATATACATTGGTTTAAAATTATGTTGTTGGTCGGAGTCGACCCCGCGACCTTTGGGCAGGGGAAGAGACTTGGGAAGGGTCGCCCTACCGGTGTGCCACCGTATATGCCTTGTTATATATATGGTGAATATTATATTTGAATTGAAATATGTTGAATTTTGAAGCGCGGACCGGGCCAGGGCTTAGCCCCAGCCCTCGGTCCTATGTGTATACCATGTAACCACATTACTATATGTGCGCCCTCCGATCGTTTGTTGTATAGCCTTTTTATATGAGCCCCCGGTAGCATGACCATATCCATATGACCATGTAGTGGGTACCACGACCACTGTTGGCATGCGCGTGCGGTTTTATATTTGGTTTGAACGGTTATAACACGCCGCCACTTGTCCATTTCACATTCACCCTTTGAAGCTTGGCCCTTTTCGGTTGAGCACGCGGTCACATGGTGACCTTTGTGACCATAGCCTTGGCGGTTAGGGGCTAGGTGTGCCCATAACCGTCCTATAGTTCGCACTATTTGTGCGGTTGCATCCGGTGCTGAGTTTTAATGCCTAAATGCATGTGGGGGCTAGGTTGAGCCAACAAGGGTGCATTTTGGCGATCCAGAGACAGCAAGTTTGAAGAGGAACTTCCAGGAATCCTATCTTCTTCATTTTTTGGCCAAACGAGGTGCCGAAAAAGCCTAGCTAGGGGTTTTTGGACGTTCTGAAGCCATTGGAGCCATCTATTTGGAATTTTGAGCATTGTAAAGCACATTTTTTATCACTTTGAGAAAATAATACAAATGATCCATTGGAAGCTGGACCAGGAGATGTATCCCAAGAGAGGGGTGAACTCCTTTATCATTTGTTGTGTTATGTGTTTTTTGTTCACTGTTTATTGTTGTTGTTTATATGCATCTTTGATGAGTAATTTTCTATATAAGTTGTGTTGCAAATTGATCCATTTGCATTTTAACACATGAATTAAATCTTGCAAATAATTTCAAGAATACAAGTCTTCTTCATTTTTAGATCAATTTGGTATCAGA
>JASDQU011313483.1:24879-41373 GCA_032191745.1 Picea mariana
TGTATGAGCCTCCTTTGATTGATGATCAAGGAGAGCATGTTCAGATTCCTTCTATAGATGATTTTTCCCCAGAATATCTTACAGAACTGCATGAAGACACAATCCTTGACAGGAGAATGTGAACTTCAAAACGAGGAAATGTGGAGTATCTTCGAGTTGGTCTTAAAGGTACAAAGCCAAGCAAAGCCAAGTGGATTGAGGTTGGAAAGGTGAGGGATCTATAACCTCATCTTCAGATAGATTGAAAATAGTCTTTTGGAGGTCCAAAATCTTTCCAATGGGGAGGTGTGATCCAGGGGATCAAATTTTTCTCAAAATTCAAAGTGCTCAGAATCGCTTCAAATCAAACGGGAGCGTAGGCCTCATCGTTACGAACCCAACGCAACTCATTTGGGTTCAAACGAACATCGAGAGCGAGAGATATCGTGTTCTATTCAAAATGACAAACAGGCAAAAAAAGGGGTGTTGAATGTATAGTCTGTATAGTCCATACGGACACTAACGTGGTAGGTCGTACGACATGTGGCAGGCAGTTATGTGGAAAATTGTCATGTAACATGGCTTGTTNGGGTTCAAACGAACATCGAGAGCGAGAGATATCGTGTTCTATTCAAAATGACAAACAGGCAAAAAAAAGGGGTGTTGAATGTATAGTCTGTATAGTCCATACGGACACTAACGTGGTAGGTCGTACGACATGTGGCAGGCAGTTATGTGGAAAATTGTCATGTAACATGGCTTGTTTGCAGCGAACGGGATGGCGACACATGGCCCAATCAATGGCTGCCACGTGTCACATATACATTGGTTTAAAATTATGTTGTTGGCTAGAGTCGACCCCGCGACCTCCGAGCAAGGGAAGATACTTGGGAAGGGTCGCCCAACCGGCGTGCCACCGTATATGCCTTGTTATATATATGGCGAATATTATATTTGAATTGAAATATGTTGAATGTTGGGGCGCAAACTGGGCCGGGGCTTAGCCCCAGCCCCCAGTCCCATCTGTATACCATGTAACCACATTACTATATGCGCGCCCTTTGACCATTTGTTGTATAGCCTTTTTATATGAGCCCCGGTCGCACAACCATATCCATATGACCATGCAGTGGGTACCACGACCACCATTGGCATGCATGCATGGTTTTATATTTGGTTTGAACAGTTATAACACACCGCCACTTGTCCATTGCACATTTTCCCTTTGAACCTTGGCCCTTTTCGATTGAGCGTGCGGTCACATGGTGACCTTTGTGACCATATCCTTGGCGGTTAGGGGCTAGGTGCACCCATAACCGTCCTACAGTTTGCACCGTTTGTGCGGTTGCGTCCGGTGCTGAGTTTTAACGCTTAAATGTGCATGGGGGCTAGGTTGAGCCAACAAGGGTGCATTTTGGTGATCCAGAGACAACAAGTTTGAAGGGGAACTTCCAGGAAGCCTATCTTCTTCATTTTTTGGCCAAACGAGGTGCCGAAAAAGCCCAGCTAGGGGTTTTTGGACGTTCTGAAGCCATTGGAGCCATATATTTGGCATTTTGAGCATTGTAAAGCAAATTTTTGAGCACTTTGAGCAAATAATACAAATTATCCATTGGAAGCTGGACCAGGAGATGTAGCCCAAGAGAGGGGTGAACTCGTTTATCATTTGTTGTGTTATGTGTTTTTTGTTCACTGTTTATTGTTGTTGTTTATATGCATCTTTGATGAGTAATTTGCTATATAAGTTGTGTTGCAAATTGATCCATTTGCATTTTAACACATGAATTAAATCTTGCAAATAATTTCAAGAATACAAGTCTTCTTCATTTTTAGATCACAAGTGCCAAAAACTTGTTGGGAAAGAACGTCTTTCTACCATGCTTTTGAAAAATTCCCTCTCTGATTTTCCTTTTTCAAAGTGGGGTCTGGAATTTATCATTCCTATTAATCCTCCATCTTCAGCAGGGCAAGTTTTTATCTTGATAGCCACAGATAATTTCATTAAATGGACTGAAGTTGTCCCACTTAAACACTCACAGGATGAACAAGTCATTTCTTTCCTTGAAACTAATATTTTCTCCAGATTTGGAATTCCTTTATAAATTATTATAGGAAATGGTCCCACTTTCATTTCCCCTAAGTTGACTCATTTTTTAGCTAAGTTGGGAGTCAAATATTTCACCTCATCAGCTTATTACCCTCAAGGAAATGGGCAAGTGGATTCTACTAATAAAACTCTGGTTAGGATCATAAAGAGGCTCTATGAAGATAAGCATCACCAATGAAACACCCTCCTCACTTACACCCTTTGGGCATATCGCACTACTACTGAGGTAAGCACAAGTTGCACTCCCTTTTAGCTTGTTTATGGTCAAGAAGTTATTTTGCCTACTGAACTGGAACTGTCTTCTCTACAACTGATTCTACAGATCTAAGAATTAAATTCTTCTAATGTCTCTCAAAGGTTAAATGGATTGTTAGCTTTAGAGGAACAAATAATTTTTTCCTTGGAAAACATAAAGAGACAACAACAAACCGTGAAGAAATATTTCAACAAAAGCGCAAAAGATGTCAGGTTTAAAGTAAATGAGAAATTCTTGCTTTGGGATTCATCCCATGCTGACAGAGGAAGACATTCAAAGTATCAAAAATTATGGCCAGGTCCTTTTAAAATTGCTTTTGTCCTGGGCGCACATTCTTATCTTCTAAAAGACTTGGAAGAGAGATTATTTTCCTATAGTACCAACCGTTCCCACTTAAAACACTATGTGGAACCAGTTTGAAGGTTGAACGTTGCATAAAAGACACTGTTGTATTATAATTTTTTGTTCCACTATCTTGATTTTGCTTTTCTGTTTTTCATTTTATGTTATTTCATTTATGTTGTTTTTCTTTTATTGTTTTCCTTTTTGTTTATCATAAATAAACTTTGGATCATTTTCACCACAATGATGTTATTCTGTAAGTATTGTTGATCAATAACAATCAAGTTACACATATGTCACGATGTCCCCCTTCTAGACATCACTAAAATTGATTTATGATTCCAGTACTGTTGTTAGATAGATGATTATATTTGCATCCCTACTTTCTACTATCCCTTTCTTCCCTCCATCCTGAAATTCAAGAGAGCATACCAGAAATTGTTTTCCTTAAAACAATGAATACTTTCACTATGACCAATTGAATGTTATGCATACAGGATCAAACACCCTCATAAATAATACTTTTCATGAGCTATTCCCAAAGACCCGGATCATTTTTTCCCTTAAACTGTCTCACTCCCCCTATTGCATAATCATTTTGGTAAATAATTCTTTGATCTACAATTCACCTGGTCTACAAAGCCTGAGTTCTGAGTTCTTAATTTGTTGGAAATAGATTTCCTTATGGAGTTGCTATTTTTTTGTCGCTTGAAAGAGAAACGATGAATATTGTACTTGCAAATGATTGCCAAGCTTTATTAATTATTTATATTAATAATATACTAGTAGGTGGGACCCCCTTGTTATACTTGTGGCAGTATGGTGGATAAGCAGCTCTTATATTTTTTTTTCCTATGTGATGATAGCAACATGGTTCTCTATAGTTCATTTGTTTCAGATCATGGTTTAAAATGTTTATGGTAATACGTGGTGGTTAGTTGTGTTGGTCCTAAGGTCTACACCCGACTGCTGAGGGAAAAGATAGGCCACCTCAAATTTAGAATAGTTGATTTTAAATTTTGTTGGTCAGCTGGAGGGTTGGTTTACCAAGACAGTAACATGGTTGGGTTGGAAAACTTACACGAAGGAGCATTCTCCTTGGTTGGTGGCATACAAATGATAGACAAGTGAAATAATAAAAACAAAGGGAAACAACAAACCACTCAATGAATAATTTGTTGCAAGAAGTTTAATACTTAAAATATCATTTCAAGGCATTAAACATGTATCAAAAACACAGTTACTCCCTCAGGTTGTGATAAAAACAAATATTCACCGAGCATTAGTTGTTTTCATAGGTTGCATATCAATAAAGACAAGTTATACAATAACTGAAGGAAATGAAATGTACTTTGCACAAATCGAAAAACTGCATTCAAGATAAGATAAAAACACATGAAGATTTGAACGAAACATTGTCATCAAGAGTATATTCACCAAGCAGATATATATAGTCCATGCATAGAACAGGTCCAACCAGTCTAATGTATTTCTATCCTTTCCCAAAAATCTTGACCCTCAAAACATGCAAAAACTGCATATTTATTAGGGTTGCAGAGGCTCTCGTCCATCTGGGACTGAGACTTAACTCTACATTAACAACTATAGAACAACTTATTAACTTGACTAAAACATTGTTGGAGTACAACAATGTATACTTCACACTTGACTTAATCAAAAAGAGTGGTTCTTATCCCACATAAAATACCACTCATTAACTTAATCTAAAATAATCATGTAATTAAACAACTGAAAAATACTACTGGCAATGAAAATGGACTGATGCATGCACTGGAATGAACTGAGAATGACTAGGAGTGATGGAATTGAGTTTTGCATTGAGCCCTAGCATGCCTGCGAGTTGTTTGATGTTATTGGAGGGTAACTGGTTGTATGTGCAGATATCCCCTTGATCTGCCTCTTCACTGAATTTATGGAGCGATTTGTAACTGAAACTGAGAAATAACCCTTTATCTATGTCTGAGCTCTCAGTTGTTAAGTGCACTTCGTTTCGACTCGTCAGCTGCCATCTATGCTTTCAAAAAGATTTACTAGAAAGGTCATCGGCCTAGCGATCGTGGAAGGAGACGTGGATTCAAGAATCCAATAAGGGATGATATGAGCATATGTGAATTACATGGAGGTGATAGGTGATATGGAGAGTAGTCAGGGGAACAAGTGGCGAAAGTTGAGCGGTAGCGGGAGCATGAGTGGAGGTGAGTGGTGGTGACGCAGTGACCTGACGTCATATAAGCACGTGATTGCGAAAGTTTTCGAGGGTGGTTTGGTTCCACACTGCTCCGACCCCCGCAATCCACCATAAGATGCCACACACCTCACAAGCTATACCATGGTTTCAATTGTGGGACCGCTCTGGAAAATTAACGTTCGATCATTTTCTATCCCCGCAATGAAGTGTGTCTGTCAATCTTGTCACAATCTGTGATTTGGGTAACCCTGCTATTTTAGTTATCATGCTAAAGTTTCTATCTGTTTTCCATATGAGAACCTCCCTAGCCATACTTAGTGATGGTGAAAATTTCTTAGAGCTCGGGATATTTTGAACACGGAGCATGAATATCTCCTGAAGTGACTTTCTCTCGAAGTGACGTGGCAGTCTCCCGTCACTTTGGCACTTCAGAGCTTCGGCACTTCAGCACTTTGGGGCTCTGTTCTTTCTCTGGATTGGAATATTTCGAAGAACGAACTTGTGAAGTGATGTGGTGGCCTGATGTCATATGATGTCATGGTTGTTGATGTGTCACATAAGGAGAGTGACATGTGTCACTCAAAAATGAGCAGATGATGGGACCCAAATGACTAGAAATGAGTGCCATGTGTCTCAATAGATGAGAGCCACGTGTCTCCCGCTCTTCGAGGTTCGAGAGCTTCTAAGTGAAAAGTGTATATAACTCCCAGAATGCCAAACTCGTGAAGGTATTAGCTTATGCTCATCACTAATTAAACCTATATTAATCCATTTTTATCATCTAAACATTTTGGGACTTCAGGGCTCTAGGTTCAGGGAACTATGCTTGATCTAGATTGGAATCCCCTGAAGAATGAATTTGCGAGGTGATGCGGCTGTGGGGGGGCACTTTGGCACTTCGATGATCGAAACAATGACAATTTTAGATTCCCGAACACCGAAGTCATGGAGTGACTTTCCTAATTCCTTTTTTTTAAACCTCGCGTGATTTTGGGTGCCTGAATGGACGAGAGTTGTTGATCTGATCAGCCTGTTGGATCTTTACCATTGAAAATTATCCTGTCCATTTTGATAATCCAGGCCCAAAAATGATCTCTCTGAATTGTTTTGTTTTTTCCACAGGCATGTCTTGTGCATACAAAAAGGCTCAGTCAACCTGTTGTGAGCTCAATCAATGGAAAACATGATGACAAGCATTCTAAAACAAATACGACATGTAATTATCCTTCAAGACACAATAGAAACAAAAATGTGAAAAGACTCAATCAAGAAAGAAATGAATAAGAACCAAGTCACTCAGTAATGGGAAACCAACTTAACCAACCAGAAGAGGAAAAATTGATGAAGGCATATGGAAATGACAGAGGAGGGGCAGGGGTGCAGACCTAGGTTACAACATTGGCTCCAACTAGGGATAGCTCATCCCTGTGAGGTGTTGAGAATTGTAGATCAGTGGCTTAGGATCAAATAATTTTCTCTTACCTTCCATCACTTACCTTTATGTCTGTCAACCATGTGTATCTGCTATTGTCCCTCATCCATGCATCTTATTGAATTGAAAAATGAAACTACACCCCAGTGCCTTTGCTGGGCTATGGATTCTTTTATTCACACACAACTACCTAACCAAAAGAAAAAACAAAAGGAAAACGTATATTGTACAAGAGGGACCTTCCCTTGTCCTTAAACAAAATAGTGCTTCAGGAAGCGCCCATTTATTGGGCCTCCAAAGATCTCTGCGTCATCTAGGTTGTGTAAGATAAATGGATTATTGTCCAGAAATTCAACCACCTTAAAGGGGCCAAACCAGAGGTTGTCAAATTTACCATGCTTGGATTAGTCATCCCTTCTGGCAGCCCACCTCAAGACCAGGTCACCTTTCTGAAAAATATCCCTCATAGTTTTCTTGTCAAAGGCTGATTTGATCTTGCTCTAGTATGCTTCTGTCCTCGAATATAGTGCTTCTCTTCTTCATTGAACTTCTATAATCTGGAAGATTCTCCTTTGGATGTCATTGGGCTCCTCAATATATTCTTGTAAGAACTTTAGGACTAGTATACCAAGCTATTGGGAGAAACAACGTCTATGCCATAAACAAGATGAAATGGTGAGGTTCCCAAAGATCTGTTGGTGTTGATTCGGTCAACCCACAAAGCATACTTGAGTTTAGAGTCCCATGATTTCTTGTTTTTAGTCAACAACATCTTGATAATCCTGATGAGAGTTTTATTTGATGATTCTGCTAGGCCATTTCCCTAAGGGTAATAGGGTGTGGAATGTTTCAAGGAAATGTTATGACTACCATAGAATTCAATCATGGATTTGGACTTGAATGCTTGGGCATTATCTATTACTAGATTGTTGGGGCAACCAAATCTGGCAAAAATATTAGTTTCCAAGAAAATCATGATCGCCTTGTCAGTGGCATTCCTGGTGGGTAGATCGTCGATCCACTTGGTGAAGTAGTTGCTGGCAGTGAGGATCCACTTGTGTTGTCCACTAGAGGGTGGATTTATCTCACCTATGAAGTATAACCCCCATTGTTGAAATGGACCACTGGTAGTGATAGGTTTTAGGGATAGTGATAGTAACTTGTGTTTTCCTGCAAATATCTGACATTCATTGCAGGCCATGACAGTAGAAAATACATCAGAGAAAAGGGTGGGCCAGTAGTATCCTTCCCTTAGTATCTTGAGAGTTTTGGCCTTCCAGTGTTGGTTTCCTCCACATACTCCTCTATGCATTTCTGATGTGACTTGTTTGGCTTCATTTTCATCAAGGCATTTTAATAGGATGCCAGCAGGATCCCTTCAATACAAGCTCTGGTTTGAAATGTATAATTTGATATCCTTCAATTTGAAAGACCTTTCCTTTGTCTTCTTGACATCTGGTGGACATTCTAAATATTTTAGAAAATAGATGGATTTTTTATACCAAGGTGAAGAGGAGTAGTTTTCAAATACCTATAAGTTGTCTTGTTCAGGCTGTCTGATGGGTGCATCTGATTGGGTGAAGATTTGATGCAATTATAGCACCTTACAATTTGATTCTGACAACAACTTGGCAAGTCCTTCTCCCTTGATCATCTTGGTGGGTATTATGTGCAGGTCATACTCCAATAGTTTGACAATCCACTTCCCTCTTTTTCCCTCACTGTCTGGTTGGACCAGAATCTCTTTGACACTGCTGCTAGGAACAAAGGTTGTTATGCTAGACTGTAACACATAAACCCTGAAGGCTTTGAGTGCTTTGACTAGTGCATAAGCATGTTTCTCCAATATATCATACTTCGTCTCAACATCTCGGAGGGCTTTGCTGAAAAAGGCTATGGGTTGTTCATGCCCTTCTTCATTTTGTTGCAATAGTACAACAACAATGGTCTCCTCCGAGGCAAAGGAGAAGATGAAGAAATATTTGGTATAGTCAAGGTTGGATAATACAGGGGCTTCAACTAGAGCCTAATTGATCCTTTGGAATTTTGACTTTTCCTCTACTGACCATTTTATCACATCATCTTTCTTCAACATGTTAGTGATAGGCTTCAAAATTTCAGCAAAATTTGGCACAGAATGTCTGAGGAAGTTTATCTTACCAACAAAAGACTGGATATCCTTTTTATTTCTGGGGATATCAATCTCTTGAATGAAACAAACCCTCTTTGGATCAATTTTTATACCTCCTACTGATATGATGTGGCCCAGGAGCTTTCCTTCTGGCATGGAAAAGTGGGACTTCCTAGGATTCGGAGATATTCCATATCTCCTACATTTCTTGAAAACCTGCTCTAAATGTTGCAAATGTTCGCCATAAGACTTGGATAAAATGGTTATGTCAACCAAGTATATAACCATAAATCTGTCCCTTTCCCCCATGAAAGCTATGTCCATGGCCCTTTGAAAAGTGGCCCCTGCGTTCATCAGCCCAAAGGGCATCTTGTCATACATGAATGTTCCCCATGGGCTAGTGAATGTTGTTTTTTCTTTATCCTCTTCACAAACTGCTATTTGGTTATAACCAGAGTATCCATCTAACAAGGAAATTTTGTGTGCACCTACCACCCTTTGTAAAATATGATCCATCTTGGGGCGGGGGTAATTTTCCTTCAGAGAACACTTGTTGAGATTTCTGAAATCAACACACAAGCGTATCTCCCCAATTTTCTTCCTTACAGGTACTAAGTTGGCCACCCAGTTTGATTACCTCAATGGTACAATAATCTTGGCATCCAACATTGTTTTTAGATCTTTCTCAATTATGGACATTAACATGGGATTAAATTGACAAATCTTATGTTTGAATGGCTTGGAGCTAGCCTTTAGAGAGATTTTTTGTTGAATGATGTTGGTGTCAAACGTGTTCAAATATTCATAGGACCATGCAAAAATATCAGAAAACTTTTTTATGAGATTGGCATACTTGCCCTTTTGTTCCACAGCTATTTCTTTGGACAGCTTGATGATCTTGGGATTCTTAATGGTCCCAATATTGCAATATGTTATCTCTTCATCTTGATCCTTCATGGAAGCTCCTTTGTAAAAATCATTACTGTCAAACAACCTTTCTAATGGCATTATTCCCCTTGGAATGTGATTCATTTTCAGCTCCATAATATCATGACCAGCTACTATCTTCAGTAGATGAGATGTTTGTTGATCTTCTAACTCCTCATTTTCACCTTATTGACTTTCTCGATCGATGGAGATATTGGAGAATTCATCAACTGTGTGTAGAAATATCTACAGCTTTAGATCATCACTAAATACTTGTCAGTGCTTTATGTTGTCTGGTATGGATGTTCTATATCTGATCTCCACCTGATATTTAATATTTGGGCCAATGGGAGGCTTGAAAGTGCTGGTAGCTAAGGCCATAGAATCTTCCTTCTGATTCTGATCTCTGGGAATGAAGGAAATGTTAAATGTTAGAAAGAAATTATCGATTAGATCACATGCCTCATTTTTTTATTGCTTGAGCTTAAGTTTCTTAGCTTGATAGATGTTCCTCACTTGATTGATGACCAACTCAGAATCACCAAAAATTGCTAGACAATCAATGGCCATGTCTTTGGTAACCCTCAATCCCAGTACTAGAGCTTCATATTCAGCTATATTATTAGTAGTTTCAAACTCCAGCTTATAAGAGAGTGTTCTTACCTCTTTTGAAGGGGAAATGAGGAGCATACCTGCACCAGATCCTTCCTTTGATGAAGATCCATCGAAATACATCTTCCATACTTTGTTTTGTTGACCTATCAATGGATGATATTTGCATTGGCTAACTGATATTTCAGGTTCATCATCATTTAAATGAAAGACAGATGAGCCAAACCCATCCTCAACAGCATAAATTGGGTGATTTCTTGGGTTCTGATGGTCACTGACAATGTAGGCCAACCTCACCTCTCTGTATAGCCTCCTATGTTCTCCTCCAAACATAGGGATGGTGGCATAAGTGAGGTCCATTTGCAATGATCCTCCAACCTTTTTAGCCCAAGTTCTGGATAAGAACATACCAAACTTTGGGGGAATGTCAGCCACCATAATGTCCATCACTACACTCTTCATGGGTAACTATGCCAGAGAAACCACCATATCCTTTATCAGTCCCAGACATTTTACTTTCTTAGAATCATAGGAGTATAGGTCTTAGTAAGGTTTGGTGATCTCCAGACCTAGTTCTTTCATAACAAATTTGGGCATAACATTGTGTGAGGCTATTGAGTCCATAAGACAGTTATGTAGGATCTTATCATGGAAATTCAAATATATATAGAATTGGGGAGAAGCATCAAAGCCATCCTCAATGTGTGGACCCACAGTAATGGTTGGGTTTTCATCCTGCAAACTTACATTAGAAGATACACTAGGAGAAGTTGATGGCAGAAATTTCATGATAGAATTTTTGAAAGGTTCATTCTTCATCAGTTTTGTCAAAGGCACAGGGATCTTGATATTTCTCAACTCATGTTATAGGATGAAAGAGGTTGGTGGCCTATCAACTTCCTTTATTTCAGGGACTGTATGTTTAGATGAGGGATGTTACTGAGATTTATATGGCATACCTTTAATTGGATTTGTCTTGGGAGGAACTTCAGCTTGTTTGTTTTGATTAGAGGTAGTGGCTTTGGGAGCCCCTACTCTTGTCCTCAAATCATATTCATTCTTGGGTTGGCCTTGAATAACTCTCTCTTCCCCTATCTAATTATCAAATTGATTTGACAGTTGTGCTACCTCATATTCTTGTTGTGTTAAATGGTCGGTATAATAATTTGTTTCATTGAAAAGCACAGTAGTATCATCCACAACATCACTGTCTGCATCCATCTCCTCGATCTGATTTTTTTGGAAAGGAGGCACTACCCTTTGATTATCAGCATTTCTCCTTTCTCTCTACATTATTTGAGGGGCATCATTAGGCCTTCTAAACTTATTTTGATTTATATTACCAGCCCCTTGAAAAGATTTGTTTGGCGGTTTAGATTCCCACTTCAGCTTAGCTATTTCATAAGTCAGATCCTTCAAAGTTTTGATCATTTCATCAAGTTTTGGATTAGATGTGGTTGAGTTGGAGGAGGCAGGGGAATCCTCTCTTTGTTTTTTCTTTTCTTTATCATATCTTAATATGTCTGATGCCAAAATATTAGATTCAACCTCAATGGTTGATTCTTGCATGGACAATAGTGTGGTTGATCTTCTCTCTCTCAGGAGGAGGTAGAAATCTACATCAAAAGAATTAGCATAAGCAATCTTGGCAGAGGCTTCAGATGGTTTGATCTCATCTGGGATTCTACCATACATCTTGTTGAATCTCTTGGTGAAATCTGAAATAGATTCATCATTCTTTCTCTTTAGGGCCTCAAACTCAGTGATGTAGTAGAAATAATCTCTCCTATTTCCCCATTGTTTTATGAAAGTTTCATCCGACACCTCAATATCTACAATGGAGGCTAGAGGAAGACCCCTAAACCACTTTCTTACTTCCCCATCTAGGCTCTATACGAACAATCTCATCCATACATCTTCATAATCAATGTTAAAATTATTTGCAAAGTTGTAAAAGGATACCAAATGTTCTTCAGCAATTACCTCACCTTCCCCATTATATCTTGGTAAATATTTCATGTAATATGTGGCTTGGAGTGCATGTAAGCCTACAGGAACCACTAGGGGTGGATATCAGGAAGCAATTATGACATCCATCCTATTAACAGCCATGGCTTGAATAATTAGAATCTAAATATTTATGGGAGATACAGGGGTGGATGTAGGACTAGATGACGAGGTAGAATCAGGAGTTGGAGATGTCTAAGCTTCTTTGGAATTATGATTCTCAAGGATAGAAAATTCAAACTACTTGTGATTATGATTAGACATAGGTTCTTCATGTGCAGCCTTTACCCTTGAGGGGGGAGGTATATCTCTGAGCTAGGGTGGATTTTCTTAGTTGCCTTTCTGGATCAAACGCTATTGTGTTATTCGCAAGGTCAGGATGAGCCTTCTTGGATTTTCTATTTTCAGATTTGGATCTGTTGAATCCTTTTCTGGGCACCAGTATTTCTTTCTTAAATTTTACTTAGTGGAGTCGCCAGGTGAAATATGGTAGTCTGTCTATGTCTGATATTTGTTCACCATCAAAGGTCAAAGCTAATCAATGTCATTCTCCTAGGGAAATATATTTCATTAGTCCATTCCACAACAACGGTGCCATAAGATGTTGGTCCTAAGGTTTTCACCTGACTGCTAAGGGAAAAGCTAGGCCACCTCAAGTTTAGAATAGTTGATTTTAAATTTTGTTGGTTAGTTGGAGGGTTGGTTTACCAAGACAGTAACATGGTTGGGTTGGAAAAATGACACAGAGGAGGGTTCTCCTTGGTTGATGGCACACAAATGACAGACAAATGAAATAATAAAAAACAAAGGGAAACAAAAAACCACTCAATGAATAATCTGTTGCAATAAGTTTAATACTTAAAATATCATTTCAAGGGATTAAACATGTATCAAAAACAAAGTTACTCCCTCATGTTGCGATAAAAACAAATCTTCACCAAGCATTATCTGTTTTCACAGGTTGCATATCAATAAGGACAAGTGATACAATAGTCAAAGGAAATGAAATGTACTTTGTACAAATCGAAAAACTGCATTCGAGATAAGATAAAAACACATGAAGATTTGAATGAAAAATTGTCATCAAGAGTATATTCACCAGGTAGAGAGATTTAGTCCATGCATAGAATGGGTCCAACCAGTCTCATGTATTGCTATCCTTTCCAAAAAATCTCGACCCTCAAAACATACAGAAACTGCATATTTATCAGGGTTGTAGCGGCTCTCGTCCATCTAGGACTGAGACTTAAATCTACATTAGCAACTATAGAAAAACTTATTAACTTGACTAAAACATTGTTGGAGTATAGAAATGTATACATCACACTTGACTTAATCAAAAAGATTGGTTCTTATCCCTCATAAAATACCACTCATTAACTTAATCTAAAAGAATCATGTAATTAAACAACTGAAAACTGCTACTGGCAATGAAACTGGACTGATCCAAGCATTGGAATGAATTGAGAATGGCAGAGAATGACTAGGAGTGATGGAACTGAGTTCTGCATTGAGCCCTGGCATGCCTGTGAGTTGTTTTATGCTACTGGAGGGTAACTGGTTGTATGGGAAGATCTCCCCTTGATCTGCCTCTTCACTGAATTTCTGGAGCGATATGTAACTGAGACCAAGACATAACCTGTTTTCTATGTCTGAGCTCTCGGTCGTTAAGTGCACTTCGTTTTGACTCATCAACTGCCATCTGTGATTTTAAAAAGATTTACTGGAAAGGTCGTCAGCCTAGCGGTCATGGAAGGAGACGTGGAGTCAAGTGTACAATAGGGGATGATATGAGTGGATGTGGATTACGTGGAGGTGATAGGTGATATGGAGAGTAGTCGGGGGAACAGGTGGCGAAAGTTGAGTGGTAGCAGGAGTGTGAGTGGAGGTAATTGGTGGTGACGCGGTGATATGACGTCATATAAGCACGTGATTGCAAAAGTTGTCGAGGGTGGTTTGGGTCCATATCACTCTGACCCTCGCAATCCACCACAAGATGCCACGTACCTCATAAGCTATACCATGGTTTCAATTGTGGGACTGCACTAGAAAATTAACGTTTGAGCATTTTCCATCCCCGCAATGAAGTGTGTCTGTTGATCTTGTCACAATCTGTGATTTGGGTAACCCTGCTATTTTAGCTCCCCTATTAAAGTTTCTATCCATCTTCCATATTAGAACCTCCCTAGCCATTCTTAGCGATGGTGAAAATTTCTTATAGCTCGGGAGATTTTGAATGTGGAGAATGAATATCTACCGAAGTGAATTTCTCTCGAACTGACGTGGAAGTCTCCCGTCACTTTGGTACTTTGGAGCTTCGACACTTCAGCACTTCGGGGCTCTGTGCTTTCTTTGGATTGGAATATTCTGAAGAATGAACTTGCGAAGCGATGTGGTGGCCTGATTTCATATGATGTCACGACTGCTAATGTGTCACATAAGGCGAGCGACATGTGTCACTCAAAAATGAGCGGATGATGGGACCGAAATGACCAGAAATGAGTGCCACGTGTCTCAACAGATGAGCACCACATGTCTCTAACTCTTTGAGGTTTAGGAGCTTCTGAGTGCAAAGTGTATATAACTCCTGGAGTGCCAAAATTGTGAAGTGATTAGTGTGTGATTATCACTAATTAAACCTGGATTAAGTTTTTTTTTTCATCTAAATATTTTGGGACTTCAGGGCTCCGGGTTCGGGGAACTGTGCTTTGTCTGGATTGGAATCCCCCGAAGAACGAACTTGCAAAGTGACACGGTGGTGGGGGCCCACTCTGACACTTCAGCAATTGAAACAATGACAAGTTCAGATGCTCGAATGCCAAAGTCGTGGAGTGACTTTCCTAATGCCTTTTTGTTAAACCCCGTGTGATTTTGGACCCCTGAATGGGTGAGATTCGTTGATCTGATCGGCCTGTTGGATCTTTGTCGTTGAAAATTATCCAGTCTGTTTTGACAATCCAGGCCCGAAAATGATCGCTCTGAATTGTTGTGTTTTGTCCATGGGCATTTATTATGCATACAAAAAGGCTCAATCGACCTATTGTGAGCTCAATCAATGGAAAACATGATGATAAGTGTTCTGAACCAAATACTAAATGTAATTATCCTTCAATACACAATAGAAACAAAAATGAGCAAAGACTCAATCAAGAAAGGAACGAATAAGAACCAAGTCACTCAGTAATGGGAAACCAACTTAACCAACCAGAAGAGGAAAAATTGATGAAGGCATAGGAAAATGAGAGAGGAGGGGCAGGGGTGTAGACCTAGGTTACAACAGGGTGAATAAACATGGAGCTAAATGGTTTGGATGGTCTCTCATAAAATATGATAATGCTTCCCTTTTGAATGAGAGAATTATACTCCAGTTTTAATTTTTTATGTTGTGTATTGTTCATGGCAAAAGTTGAGTGATCTCGACCTTTGCTACTATGGTTATGTGCATTGTTTGATTTGCATAGTGGATTGTGTTCCTAGCACATTGTCATTCGAAGGAATTCGATATTGGCAAGGTGTGGTTCACTTTGGAATATCGTGCACTTTGCAAAAGTAATATGGCAATTTTGGATTTTTGGTTGACTAATGGTTTGAATGTAGTGCTATGGTGAGTTGGCTAGTTGCCTTGGATCGTACTAAAAATTGAATGAAGATATGAAGGGAGAAGTGATGTGCAGTAAATGCACGTCACTCAAACTACCCTCGAGCCCGTCACCCTAGTCATTCTTGCATTTTTGGCTCTGGTAGTTGTTGTTGCTCCGCCTTGCCCAGTCGTGGAGGAAGTATACAGTCTTGGGTTTTCTCCTCGCGAAAAATTTTACAGGTATGGGTTTTCTTACTCTTCCATCCATGAGAGTTACTCTTCCTTTGAATCAAATGTTGGCTTTAGTTTCTTGTGGTCTGTGTGATTCTCAAGCGGTTATAATATTTTTGGAACTGTGTTTATACTTGCAACTTTGGTTTCATGTGGTGGTTGTTATGGGGTTGTTGGCTTTTAAAATTTGGTCACGTGGTCCTTGTTGTGTGTAATTGTTCACTAGAATTATTGAGTAAAGATTGCAGTGGAGAATTCTTTGTCATGGTTCAGTTTTCGATTATGGCCTCTCTGTTGAAGTTGGTTATCACAGTCTTCCTAAACTCTGGGATTTGTGAATACTCCACCTATATATTGACATTACTAGTCTATGTGGCTATGTTAAGAACCAAATATCAGTATAGCATGGAAAAACCTCAGAATAAGTACTCAACGCCTTGAAAAAGAGAGAAATTTAGATAATAAGCCTCTTCGAGGGGGAAACCTCCTTATGCCCACATAAATGTACAATTTCAAGATAATTCCAAATGAAAATGTCTCCTTGGTATATATAGGAGACTAGGGGGTATAATTACAGCTAATAGAATAAAGCTGACATAAATAAATTAACATTACTAATGTAATATGCCCCAATTAAGGGGTAATGAGCTAATATTAGGGCTTAACATGCCCCTCCCCTTG
>JASDQU011313484.1:23065-46467 GCA_032191745.1 Picea mariana
TGTACTTGAACATTTAAGTGGGGTAAAAGGAGGTTTCCCCCTCGAAGAGGCTTATTATCTGAAATTATCTTTTTTTCAAGGCTTTGAGTACTTATTCTGAGGTTTTTCTATGCTATATTGATATTTGGTTCTTAACACTTCACCACCAGACCGTTGGGACCGTGCCATAACAGACAAAACTGAGTTAATGAAGGCTTCTCACATGTTGCAAGAGATCCAATTCTGAGTTATCTATTTATCTTGTGACACCACACAATGAGAACACTTTTTCCAACCATGACTATTTGAGCTCATAGCATAGTTGATTTCTCACAGTGATCATTGCATTATTTCCATCCATCCCGTTGCATTGAGTAGTTACTCTTCAAATATGAGATATTCAACCACGAGCATATTTCTAAAGAACTTAGAGCAATCAAAGAGTTTGTGAAAGAAGTACTCATAAACCTCATGACTGAGAGAGTCATGTATGAAAGAGTGATGTGTGTAGGTGTACAAGCATCCTCAATGAGAGGAGTGCAAGCCTCTCTATCAACTGCTTGTAGAGCCGGACCATCCTGACCATTAGCAGAAAAGAGAACCAAACACAAAGATGACCTAGCAAATGCAAAGTGGATCCCAACCATATTACCTGACTACATCCCACCTTTGGATGGGTTGGTGAGTCGATATAGTGTTCCAAAATACTTCGAGTACACCATGGTTACTGCGTACCTCCTGAAGGGGATACGCATAGTTTGAGCACAGCAGGAAAAGATCACATCGTTGAAATTCAGTGACTTCAACCTTAGAGATCAAAAGAACTAAAGTATGCTTGACCTATATAAATACCTGACCAGGATGAAGGGGAACAACTCAAAGATAATCCCCCAACCATGGACGATGAACCTCGCGCAGTCCACCTTGTTAAACGTAATGAAAATCCCACACTTCGGAAGGCACCAGGAAGTCAACGCTTGTGTCAAGTTATTGCTTTCATGTTACCATGGAGGATACTTATGGTTAGACCGCCATATCACAGTCAATCCATAGGATCACAGGATTGAGTATGCAAGGACCTGATCCATAGGAATTCTATCAAGGAAAAGCCATAGATCACGCACTAGCACAAAAGATCAAGGATACATACGACGATGTTGAAAAGGAAACGCGAGGCTACAAGGTAGACTCCATCCAAAATGGCGTAGTGTGCCTAGCCTACCATTTAATAGAAGAAAAATTAGTAAGGAGGAACTGACCTACATAGGTCACAGGCTTTGTCGTTGACCTCGTAGGGAAGTGTGTAGAAGGTCTAGAGATGAACTGGGTGAAGTACCTAGTTAATTAGCTGGAACTAGACTTCCGCAAAGCACAGGATCAGGTCTACGAGATTCACTTTAGCTAGCTCTTGATCCTCATCACCTTTGTTTCCTAGGAGATGTCGAAAGGTGTGACCTTTCCACATATTGAATCGTTCGAGCTGCTTGCTACAAAGTTCGCCACACTATGGTACTTGAGTGATATGAACAGACATTGACAGTCAAATGTTGTTTTTCATACATATTACTTTTAGTTGAAGAGATCCATCAAAGAAGAACCTCGCATGACTCCCAACACCCTACAGATATTCTGACCCCTAATGAAGTTTAGCGCAGATCGACACTTCATCTACCTTACAGTGCGAGCCGATGAACATAATGAGAAGCTTCAATTGTACTACAAGCTCACGGAAGAGGACCTTGAGGAGATCAATAAGGACTAGTCAACAAACCTCCTTATCCCAACATACCCTGAAGAGATGTCTGACCCTGACATCCTGGATACCGCGCATGATACACCCAGACCCAACAGAATGAAGAAGACCGAAGAGGTCCAATACTTAAGTAGTGCCTCAGGAAAGACTGCTTCAATATCACCTGACTGAGGGGGTGATGATGAAGAGATAAATGGCACATGATATAAACAGAAGTAAGGAAAAGTAACACTACCTAGAGATGAGACCGATCCCCTAAAGAAAAGGAAGGTTTCTCCCCCAAAACCTTCTTCCTAGAAGAAATCGAGAGCCACCATGACCAAGATGAAGACTGTGCTCACTAATAATGATTTTTACTTCATCATAGCGGTCCTCAATGACGCTTCGCTCAAAATCATGGAGAAACAAGAAGAAAAACAGGAGGAAATGTATGACATAATTAAGGTCGAATTTTGAGGGGTACAATGGGCCCTTCAGTCCAGCCGCGTAGTGTCCACTACACCCCTGCCATTAGGAGAACCATTGTTGGGAGATGAGCCAGCCCAACTCCACCAATTAGCTGATGTGGTCGAAGCTCACCTTATTCGCACACAAGAAGAAATAGAACAAGCCACCCAGACTTTGAAGCAAGTACAAAGAGAAATCATAGAACAACGCAGAGTTGCAGAACAAGAGAAGGTTTCTCTCCAGGACAAGTTTGAAGAAGAGAAAGCATAGATGCAACAAGAAAAAGAAACGTTGTTCGCAAAGAAAATCGAAGGGAAATAAGAAGTCCAGAGAGAACTCCTCTCTATGACATCCTTAGAGCCATAGACAGAAGACTAAGTCACACATCAAGTAGAGAAGCTCATAGAAGTTGTCTAGTAGCTACAACAACAAATAACAGATTTAGAGCTCTACACCGAACCTAACACCATGTAGGATGTAAGGGATCAAAGGGAAGCAAGTGCTTGAAGCACAGTTGATTGAATAAAATTCCTTTCTCTAGAATGTAAGAAACTAAGTGATCATAGTGCTCAGACATATGATCGAATCACTGAGAATACATAATTGAAGGCACTAGATTCACATATCCAGGAAGCAAAGTATCAAGAAGAAACAATACATGCACAGTTGAAGCAACTGTCATCTATGGAAAGAATGAAGCAATCCCAAGAGAAACGCACTTCCTAGTAACAGTTCCACACTATTCAGAGTAGAGTTATGGAAGTAACTCAAAGGCTCCAACCTATACAGGATGAGGCTTACCAACTGTTCACAGAAATCGAAGGCCAAGGAGAAAAATTGGAGCAAGTCGTCACTATAGTTGAACAGGGTCTAGAGGGACCTGTCAACAAAGAAATCATCCAAGAGTTCACTGAAAAGGAGGCCATGGCACAACAACATGTCGAAGCAGCTCGAGCCAAGATCAAATATTTTGAAGCAGAACTAATTAGATCAGAGTGACTTAGGACGCGTCATAGGTGATTGTTGGGGAATTGTTGGCCCTTAACCAAGTTTTGAGGATTCTTGGTCATGTTTGACCTAATTTTGGGACTTCAACAGGATGTCGAAGGCAGAGTGCAAGATGAAGTGAATATTGTGGGATCTAGGCCCCTTTTAGGGCCCTTTTTGGGATTCAGGATTATGTAATGGGTATGGGATGTTGGGCCATGGGTTTACCCATGATTAAGCCTATTTTGTAAAGTATAAATAGATTTCTAGGTGATGTAAGGTATGGCATCTATGAGACCGAGAGGTTAGTTTTAAATGGTGCTAAGTGCTAGAGTTGGATCTATGTGATCAAGAGTTGTAATTTCTTTGTGCATATAGTGTGAGGCTTCCAAGGCTAGTGCAAGTAACTGTAAGAGATTGTGTGAAGGATTGGTGTTGTACCCTAGCTAGAAGAAGGAGGATCTAGCGAAGTGTGCACAGATCTCCTATCTTCTGCGGAGTGGGACTTGGATGCTACGTGCCTATAAAAATCTTGACCAAAGATAATAAAGAAGAGAAGATTTGGTGGACGTAGCCCCAGAGTGGGGGTGAACCACGTAAATGTTGTGTTTCTCTGCTTTGTGTGATGTATTGATGTGTTTATGTGTTTACTTGCTTAGTTCTTTAACATATATGAATGATAGATAGATATGTTAATACTATGTTATTAATAGTGTGGGTGAATAATAGATCTGGCCTATGTGGAGGTGTTGTAATTAGGGTTTAACTGTGTTGTAACTAAGAACTAAATATTGATGAATGTTAACTGTTGAGTGCTTTGTTAAGTGATTAGAATCACAGATCTATGTCCCAGCTAAGGTTGCAGACACTGGATTCCTGCAACCACCCCTGCCTCTACCTCGGGTGAGACTTCAACTGCCTCGCAGGTGTTGCTGAAAGGGCTGGTAGTTAGGGTTTTGTTAGTGCATTGTTGTAGCGTTGAACCCTGGGTCTTCCCCTATGCCAACAGAGAGCATGGAGAGGAATATTACATTGGAGAGAATGATCCCAAAACCGCCATGGCACTCCAGGAGTGTGACTTGATTAATTTATTCAAAGTGCAGGGCATGAGGGCCCAATTAATTCTATTAGAGCACTTAGTTTGAATGTGGTACGTAAATGAACAAACCTTTCATGTCAGGGTACATACACTCACTCTAGAGATTGATGAAATTTATTTCTTGATTGGATTATCTCGTCGTGGATATCGAGTGTCACTATTGAGAAGCAGAGAAGGAGGTGAACCAATGGATTACTATGTAGCACATCATTTCTCAGCTAGTACAGAGAAACATAGTGGTAAGGTTTCCATAAAGGATGTTCAGAACTTATATTTGAGGACCATTTTGTATACCATTACCTGTGTGGAATGGAGTGTGGCTCCACACATGGCCTTGTAGAGACATTTTAATTATTCTATTGAGTGCATGGATTCCTAAGTTTTCAACTGGTGTGAGGACCTCCTTAAAAATATGAAGAAACAATTAATGAAGTTCAGGACCGGTCGACTAAACAAAATTGGATACGGATCGATTTTGGTGTCCTTTTATCCTAGAAAGGATCCTAGTTTTGTGCCTTCAACATGTGAATTGAGGTGTGCCTTCTCCATAGGATCCTCAGATGAATATATGGTTTGACTTGATTTCACGCCATGGTGGCATCCCAACCGTTACCTATGGTCCTATCTTCCTTGAGTGGCTGAGAGGTCAACTTGTTATGGTTGAGGATTATGATTATGTCGAGACCTAATTTTGTGATGATCCCAACTTGGCACTACCCGAGGGTTCACAATGGGGAGATATAGGTAAAAATTGCTTTTTCATTATATATTGTTTTTGGCATTTTAATTATGAAATGTTTATGTTATGTATCTGAGACTAATCAAGGGCTCTCAAAATGCAGATGTGGCACCTTTCAGGCCTCCAGGGTCATATCCAATATAAATATGTGGAGAGATAGGTACAGTGGTAGGTCAAGGAGTAGCAACTGAGGATCTCGAGGATATCGAACAAAACCTCAAGGGACTGACCATGGACATCCCTGAATTTACTGTGGATGAGTTGCCTCGACATTACTAACACCATATTGTTGACATTTCAACATCCATTAATCCACTGCTCTGTCATGTAACATGATAAGTATCTTGTTATCATGAGTAGAATCCATGATGAATATGTATATGAAGCCATGTGCTTCAACGTTTTGGTCTCAGGACACACTTTTTGTAACTTTTGACGTTATAATACAAAACTTCTATCGGCTTACTTGTCTTTATGTGTGTGTGTGTTTGGATTTATAAATCGTGCAGATTTCTATCTAAAACATAATTGAATAATTCATCTGTTAATGTGTTTAGATATCTAGGAATGTGTTGATATTCAATATAATCAAAATTTATTTCCAAGAGGCGAATTCTCAAGTATATCCATAATAGTGTAGGACTTCGGATGGAATAAACACTACTTAATTGCAACACCATGAGTTGAGAATCAAGATGTGCAATTAGATGATGGATGCCAAATTAAATGGCATCAGTTAATAACTCAATGACCGCACTATATTTCGAATGTTATTAGTTGCACAACCAAGGAAAATACCATGTAGACTGATCAATGCGTCGGTAGGTGAATAGATTTCCCATGCAACAGGTGCGATATTTTGAGTACTGCGACTAGCACCATTAGCAAAGCCAATATAAGGTAGTGAGAATGTCGACATCTAGAAACCAAGAACAAGGCAAGGTAAACCATAAACGTCGATCATATGGAAACCATAAACTAATTGGAAAGGCATAAACCTCATAGCATATTTAACTGACGTTTGATAGGCCTATAATGCCAAAAAAGCATTATGTACCAACTTGACTTATGAATACCTACCATCCATCGAAGCATACTAGTTAAAAACTTGTTGATTGCTTCAACTCAACCATTTTCCTATGGATAATAAGGGGTTGAGTTTTCATTCTGTAAACCCAATTTATCGGTAAGCTCAGAAATCATAAAATTGCAAAAATGGGTGCCATGGTTAGTGACAATAGCTTGAGGGACACTAAACCTAGTGATGATATGATTGAATATGAACAGTTCTACAGTTTTTCTAGTGTTATCAAATGTAGGCATCACCTCTTGCCATTTATTGAAATAATCCACAACTACAATGATGTATCCATGCCCCCTGATCGAGTGAGGGTTACATGTCATGAATTCAATGCCCCATCTAGAAAATGCATGAATTGAAACTATAGGATAGAGAGGAGAAGTATGAGATCGAATCTTATTATTATAGGTTTGACAAGTGTGGCATTTCTGAACTACGAGAATGAAATCCATGAAAATCAAAGGCTAGAAGTAACCAGCTCGTAGACTATTTTCCCCCTAACAATTTTCATGTAATACTATGTTGCATAGGGTTGCAATAAAAAATAATTGTGGTTTTGTGTAATAATATATAGCGACGAAAATGTTGGACAACTTGAACAACTATCAAGGAAAATTCCTCCACATGCATGTATTTGATTTCGGTGGTCATAAGACTCCGAATTAAATAGTAAATGACATGTTCTTCATGTGAATGATCCTCTTGGAACATAACCATGGTGATGGTATGATCTGAAGTAGCCAAATATAAGAAATAATATCGACTAAATTCAGGGGGAAATAATAGTGGTGTGCGAGTCAATGCAAGTTCCAAAGAATCAAAGGATTTGTTGGAGGTATCATCCCACAAAACATCATGATCCTTCTTAATAAGTCGAGTGAAACCTTTCATTAGTTCAACATAATTGGGAATGAATCATCGTAGAAATTTTTCCTTCCCCTTCAAAATTTGGAGTTGGCGTAAGATAGAAGGAGGAGGCAAATTGATAATAGCTTCAACCTTCAACGGATCCACCCTAATCCCATGTGTGGAAACAATAAAGCCTAGAAGTATTCTAGAATCCACACAAAAAACACATTTATGTGTATTTAATTATATGCGGCAATATCAACATCGGAGGAAAATGGCTCAAACGTGTGCTGGGTGATCTTGACGGCGCATGGAATGCGCCGGTAAATCATCAAGGTAAGGTTGTACAATATTCTTAATATCATGAAATGCATAAGACATAGCTTGTTGAAAAATCGCACCAACATTACTCAGAACAAAAGGGAATTTACGGTATGCGAAGGTACCCTAGGGGAAAATAAAAGCAGTCTTATGTTGATCCACAAGTAAAATATTGATTTCATTATAGCTGGAAAATCTATCCATCAGAGAGAAGATTTTTCTTCTGGCATAATCATCAACGATTTGGTCGACTAAAAGGGTTGGATAAGTATATTTAGGAAAAGCCTTGTTAATATCCCTATAATCAACACAAAAATAGACCGTTCCTTGTTTCTTCGTGATCAGAATGAGATTGGACACCCAATCAGTCAATGCTACAGGGTGGAAAAAATGATCTTTAAGAAGTTTCTCAAATTTGGGTTTGATTGCAGTGGATTTCTGTGGATGAACTGGGCGCAATCATTGTCAAACGGGTTTAGCATCAGGGTATGTCTTAATTTCATGTAAAACTATATCTGGATCAATTCCAGGAATCTCTCCATAACTCCATGCAAATACATCACAAAATTCTTAGAAAAGGGCCTTGTAAGTTTGGATCTCATTGGGAGAAAATGAGACACCTATGTGAACATTTTCCATGATTGCTTAATTGAAATATCAAGAGGGATGGTGGGTGAAATATTTCCCAAGTTTCCTTCATAAAAAACATCACGTGTTGGTTAGAAATTGGGAGGAAATTAATAATTGTGGATGGATTTGAAATCTGTTGATAACTCTTGATAGTCTCGAGTTTGAGGAAGAGAATAGAATGATGATGCCCATCATCCCAAGGTGTGTCTTCCACAAACATAACTTCCATGATCGTTTCATCAGTTGGAAATATCGTGTGAAATGGATCCGGAGAGATATAAAAGGGAGAGTGAGAAGAAGGAGATGTCGATTGAATATCTTGATAAATCAATTTAACCAGACTTAGTGGCATGTGGTCACCATAAGGAGGACATTCTTCTAGGCTAGGTATTATCCAAGGGTCATATGACTCAAGGATTTCGCCAACACTGGTCAAAATCATGTTAATAGAAGTGACAAGAGGATGAGGAACATCATGTGGTGGAATGGGAAAGGTACCCATTAATGATGAATATTTTAAAAGACCCAGACCGACATTATCATAACCAGGAGGTGTTTTTGCTATGAATGAAATGTTACTAGTGCATGAATCAGAACTAAGAAAGACGAGTTGATCTACCATAACAAATTTATGTTGGTGAGGGAAACATATCACATGGAAAAGATTAGAAACAACTGTGCACATAGCATCGATCCAAATACAACCAAGTAAGAGGTTGTAATCGAGAGGTTCATCAAACATTTCAACCTCAAAAGTAACCCCTTTTCCTTCTAACGCAATAGATAATGCAGGAACAACACCATAAGCTTTAAACCTTGTACCATTAAAATAATTTAACGTGTTGTTTGACTCAATAAGGGTAGGAGAGCCAATGGATTTCCAACAAGTGACGGGCATGACGCAAGTCGAAGATCCTTCATCAAAAACCATTTGACAAATATTCCTATTTTTCACAATTACTTGTATTTGAAAAGATAATTGATGAGGGAGTCTTGGAATGTGATCTTCCAAGTAAAAGATTATCAAATTCGTATCAATAGGATTGATTCCACCAATATCCTTTAATAGTGCATTTCATTGAGTAGGAATACTTTGAAGGACTTCAAGAAATGACATTGCATAAGGTGTCTATGCAAGATTGTCTACAATATTGTATTGTGAGTTTCATGTGCATGTGAGTTAAATGATGACTTATGAATGTCTCCCTTAGGATGAATATGGATGAATGTATCTAGAATAGGTCGTTCGATATGAAGAGGACCATTGGGAAGTAGAGTCGAGGAGGTGGATCATCAACTTTCTCTTTAGAAGGAGAATAATCTTTGTTTGAGTAGCGACTACAACTTTATTTTTCTTGGAGTCACTAGTACACATAAGTACATAAGAGCTGGTAGAGGGAGAGGATTGGTCATGAATAAATAGTGGGGCCTACTGTTGAGAAGGAAACGGTTGTGAAAAAAGGGAAGGTGTAGGGGGAGTCTCGGTTCCTTGGAGGAATTTAGTGACTTCTGCACATCGCGGACAATATTTTGTGTAATAGTCCTCGCCACAGATAAGACAATGATAACAAGGTTTTCACTTTTATTTATCATCAACAAGTTGATTTTTGGGTTTATCTAGTTGTTGATTATTGGTTTAATCCTCTTTATTCTTACCCTTCCATTTATTTTTATTTTGAGATTTACCGATAGTCTTATACTGGACTATATTCACCTCAGAGGTTTTACCGAGAGAGAGAGCAAGAGTAGCATTTTGTACATTGGTAGTAGTAGGTTTTGGATTGGAATGATTGACTTGTTTTGAATCAGTCTCTGCATGAAAAGTGACAATCACACCATCAACATCATGAGATGCTACTGGAAGAGTTGGGGTTGGATTGGTAGATGGGCGAGGAGCATCAGGGATGAAATCATATAGTGTTCCCGTTTGAGAATAAACGAGATCCAAGTATTGAGCATGACTGGTCACCTGTTCTTCAATGAGGAAACTCCCCATGGTGAAATCATGAGCTATAGGACTGATGAGTGATTTGGTAAACCACTCATCCAATAATTGATGAGGAAGAAGAACTTTTATTTATCATTGTATCCTCCTCCACTCATGAATATGATCTGAGATGTGAGTAGAAGAGGATTGTTTAAATGAACTTAAAAATTTTGTTCCTGTCTCATACCGTATCAGTAATTGATAATGTGCCAAGAAATTCATGGCTAAGGTGTTGAAATCATTGAATAGTCCTCTCGGAAATTCGATGTATCGTTTGGAATCCGAACCCATAAGAGTGCATTGGAAAAGACGTAATTGGATGTAGTCATCCATCAAGGATTTAGATGAACACCAAAGATGGAAATTCATGATGTGGTTGTTTGGGTATTCTCCCTATCGACCGTCAAACTTGGGAATGTTTGGTGGTAATTTGGTAGGTATAAATAACCAATAAGGAGAATGCAAGATGGGATCATTCAAAATCCTAGATAAATTAGGTAAATCCAAAGTAGCTAAAAATGGAAATTGTATGTTTACTTGAGGAAACTGGTAATTTTGGGGAGGAAACCCCATAGGTATACCAGTAGGACCATAATGAGTTTGTAAATAGTTAGAGGGTCTATTCAATTTTGGCTAAGGACGATTTTGATTCAAGTAGCCAACCTTTTTTGGTTGATTTGGCATGCCGCCTTGGAAAGGAGCATTAGATTGGAAATATTGACCCTGGGTAGGATTTACAGTACCTGGATATGGTTGCCTAGGATCAGAGGGTACAAAAGAATTTGATTGAGGATTTTTCCCCCCAGACAGTTTTTGATTTCCTTGGAAAGGAAAATTCCAAGGTTGGGTTTGTAATCCAAGCGTATATTGCACATAAATTGAGTTATGACCCCCAACTTGAGGTTGAAAATCGAAAGCAACAAAATGAATTGTGCCTCCAAGAAAATTGGAGCTACTTGGGCCAATACAATTATATACTCCGGGTGGTGGAGGAATTCTGGGCCCTCAGGATAGAACATGGGTAGGAGTGGGAACAAAACCACTTACAACATTATACCGCGGTGGAACAAAAAGACTAGGTTCTCTAGATGGATCTTGGGTAGGATTAGTAATAGAACTACTTAGAGTGTTATACCTAGGTGAATTTGATGGATTTTATCTAAGCAGAAGTGGTGTTCCAATAGGAGCTTGAGTTGTTACCGAACTTTCGACAAAAAAATGTACAACTTGTGGGACTGTGGTAGAGATAGTGAGATGGAGAGGAAGAATTGTATGTATACCAACCAACAATGGGTCTAAAACTGTAACAACATTACTTGTCATGCCAATAAAGTGATTCAAAGGTATTTTATAAGAAGTAGAATTAACGGGTCTGTGTGATGATGTAGGTTGGTTTGGACTCATACCTATTTTATCAAAATATCGTGTCCCAAGGCAGTCCTCCAAAAAGAATAGATTGGGAATGAACTAGGATTAAAAATTCCAGAAGTTTGAACTGGGGTTCTAAATGATTTACTGTGAAATGGTGGATCATCCACACCGGACTCTACAAAAGGTCTCGAAGGTATTCTAGTATAGTCTTCAACAACAATGTCTACTGAATATTTTAGTTGGAGAAAAATAGGGTCTTGTATAACATTCAATAAAATATTTATAGGGAGTGATGATTCAACCAATGGATTAAAACTCCTGATCTCAGAGGATACGTCATTTTTCACTGCTCCTTCAAGAGAAGGACCATTTGGTGAATTAGGAATCAAGGGAGCGTATTCTTCTGGTTCTTATGGAGGGAATCCCTGCATCCTATGTGAATGATGAGGGCCGATGTTGTCCACACCCAAAAAATAATAAAAAATATCTATGTCCAACTAGAGAAAACAAACAACACTTCGCTGATAAAATCTATATATCAAGCATACAAACAAACCTTCTTCAAAATCACTAGTTGGTGATGAAATCCAATGTTGTGATATCAAGACAAGAAGGGGCTGGGATAAAGAGGGCGGAAAATTCACATTGAAATACTTCTTAATAGACTTATGCCCTGGTGCAAGCTCCCACACATAATCATGGGTCTACCCTCCAAGGATCCTAAGTGAGTTTAGCCAATGTCAATTCCTGGTACCGTGAATATTTAACCGTCCAGAGTCACCTCGTGTGAAGACCCTAAATAGATAGGCTACTAAGGTTACCAATTACAAAATTGATGCTTGGGGAAGCAGTCAACAGTCTGATATGCATGCAAGGGTAGGGTATCTAAGCCCAAAATATCCTCGAGAAGGTCCGCACAGGATTTTTTTCTCAAGTGACCCCTAATAATATGCGCATTCCCTACAATAAGACCAAAAAAGCAAGTTGAGTAACTATGTTGTCCTTTTTACACATTATTTTCATCACCCTTATGACCGTTAATGATGTAAACCTATCCTTTTCCTTTAGAAGGATCAATGGCCTTAATCCCTAAAGAATAATGAAGATGAACTTTTCCTCAGAAATGAAGTTATCTTTTCCTTTGTAAAAAACTCATAAAGTGGGATCATCGCACCTTGCTCAATGTTAAGGGTGCGATGATCTAGGATCATCATAGGTTTCACCACAGTAGCCTATGACGACGTCGCAGTTTGCCTAGTTTTAAGGGTGCGATGATTTTTAGTATGTAGGAAAAAGAGGAATTTCGCCAAAGTTATAGAAGAGAATATTCAAGGGTGAGGTGGCCTCTGATCAGTTTGGATCTTAGTCGCACCCCTGATATCATGGGATCATCCTAACCTCCTCACCTTGTTCTTTTTAGCTGATAAAAAGAGGGGAATTCTCATGGGGAAAGTTAGATTGGAAAACTTGGAAAGTTCTTGAGTTTTGTAGCTTGGAGTTTTTGGAGCTTGTATGTTGGATTTGAGCATTCCTTTGTCAGGATAGATTGTTGATCTCAAAATTTGTGGAGCAGAAGTGTGTGGGAGGCAAGGAACTGTTCGAAGGAACCTGACAACATCAAGCCATCTGGTTGTATCTTTCTTCCACATTCTTTAATACAACGATATATGGGACCGAACCACTCCTTCCTAGGGTTCGTTAAATATTCTCTGAAGGACTCATCCAAAGGATGATATTATAGTTCAAGCATATGTTATCCTCCTCAATATTGTGTAAAATAACAAAGGTACTTGCCAGAAATGGTGGGGGGAAAATTGGGAAAGAAATGTGTCTAAACATGTATTCTATGGAACAATCACTTTTGAACATGACATCCTTTCACTCGCTTTGTGTCTAGGTTGGAAAATCCACTTATCTCCTGATCATACTTCTTTATAATATTACCAATTGGTATATGATCCCTGTTGTTGACTCATTGTTTCCAATATAGTTTTCGTGTTGCCAATATGATCAAGGAGAAGTTCAACCTAGAAATCCTTCTATTGCGTCTGCTATTTCTTCAGTCCTTAAGCCTTCTATTGTGTCATCCATCTCTGAGTCAGTCTTGAATCACTTGTTACTCTGATCTACCTCAAATCTTCTTACCTGTTTGTGTCATTGATGGGGGATACATTAAATCCCTCTTGTGATGAGTCTTTTCCTGTTGACTTCAACTCATTATCCAAGAATTAGACTTAGAAACTAATTGGTACCTTGGAACTTTCATGCCTCAATGGTAGGTTTCCTCTCTTTCTACAGTGGGTTTTCATTATTGACCCCTGATCGGGAGATTTCATCGAGTGTTCGACTTAATCTCATTAATTCACACCCGTTGTATTGTACTAGTGTACCTTGGGATTCATTGATATTAATGGTGATTTCCCTCGGACTTGTTAATGGTATTCACTAATGACTAGTAATCAAGTGGTTTCTACCATGTTCAACTTCATCACATGTATTCGCATGGTTAGATTCGTTCTACAGAGTGGTGAATATGAAGACCCCGGATCTTATCATTTTGGTCCAGGTTGCGACAGTGTATTCATGAATTTGTATTGACACATAGATCCATAGTGTATCTCTTGTGGCTATGTTCAATTTTGAGTCTTTAATACATAGATCCATAGTGTATTTTTGGTGGCTATGTTCATATTTGAGTCATCATGGCATGGATCCATAGTATATGTTTGGTGGCCATGACCTGTCTTACTTGACATGGGTATTTGCATGTTGGAATTTATGCTTTGATTCGTTTGTATTCTGAGCATGGGAATGCCTAAATCAGTGATGATATATTATTGTACTGGGTTTTCTTGTTTGTTGGAAGGTTTCCGACCAACGTGCTCCTTGTTCCCTACACACACTCGACAAAGTATTTTAGCTATCACTCTATTATAAATTCATACTTTTGGGGGCTCATTGTTACACATTATTTTCATCACCCTTATGACCATTAATGATGTAAGCCTATCCTTTGTATTTAGAAGTATCAATATCCTTAATCACTGAAGAATAATGAAGATGAAATTTTCCTAAGAAATAAAGTTATCTTTGACTTTGTAAAAACCTCATAAAGTGGGATCATCGCACCTTTCTCAGTATTAAGGGTGTGAAGATATAGGATCATTGCAGGTTTCACCATAGTAGCCATTGCCAACATAGTTTTCTTAGTTTTAAGGGTGCAACAATTTTCAGTATGTAGGAAAAAGAGAAATTTCTCGAAATTTCTAGAAGAGAAGCTTAGAGGGTGAGGTGTCCTTCGATCGTTTTGGATCTGAGTCGAGCCCCTAATATCATGGGATCATCATAACCTCCTCACCCTATCATTTTCATCTTATGAAAGGAGGGGAATTATCATGGGGAAAGTTAGATTGGAAAAGTTGGATAGGTCTTGAGTTTTGTAGCTTGGAGTTTTTGGAGCTTGTATGTTGGCTTTAAGATTTTCTTTGTCAAGATATATTGTTGATCTCAGAATCCGTGGAGAAAATGTGTGTGGGAAGCAAGGAACTATTGGAAGGAACCTGACAACATCAAGTCATATGTTTGTATCTTTCTTCCACATTCTTTAATACAACGATATATTTCTTTCCCATAAAATTGGTCTTATTTTATTGTATGACTCCTTGATCACATAAATAGGTTTTTTTTAGTATACGTTGTTTCTTTCACTTTGTTGGCTTATGTATTTTTACAGGTTAAACATCCCATAAGCCTTGTAAGGGAGCGAGGATGACTCTAGCGAGGACAAACGATGTTTAAAAGGTATGTCATTTATCTCTTGTTGGTTAGTATGCTTGATAGTTAAAACTTAGGGAAAGTTTTATATTCTATCTTGTTTTGTTCTGATTTCCTATGGAAGTTAGGGAGATCTATTTATGTCCTCATTTACTGATTAATATGACAACGATCCTTAATGTGACCTTGTGATTGACCCTTGTGTTATAAGGGCTTCCCAGGGAAAAATGTAGCAAGTGGATTTAACTCTCACTATTACAAGATACTATTGTGTGTTTTGATGCTTTGGAGAGTATTCCTCACAACCTATTCCAAAGCGCTATCCCTAGCTAATGTTGGTGTATAAGAGTTTTAGAAAATAAAATTTATTAGATAAATTTTAAAATTACGCTTAATTTTAATGGATGTTGTTTAACTCACAAAGGAAGCGGAGATGAAACTGATGAAGTGCTTGACCTTGACCCAATAATATGCAAAGAGAGATGAGATGCAATCTTTTTGTTCGATGAACTCTAATTACATAAGAGAGAAGGTTTCTTTTTTCCATAATACAACAAGTTGTAAAATACAATTCCTTCAAATCTTTGAACAATATTGATTCCAAAGAATCAAAGCTATCAAATTTTCCAATTTTCTCTTTTTAAAAAGAAGCTTGAATGAAAAACATTTCTTGTAAACACTACGAATAGAAAGATAATTTTCAATTCTTTTTATTTTCAAATAAAAACAGAGATCTGAATCAAAAAAGAAAAAGTTGTTCAAGAAAATGGATGCACTCACAACGCAATTCTCCAAACTTAACTCATAGTGCAACCAAAAGTGTAAAAGCAAGAAAATTCATTTGTCTAATGAAATCAAAAATCGTTTTCTAATCAACAACAATCCAAAACTCTCAAAAAATAATTAAAAACTTATCTGACAAGCACTAAAGGATGAAACCCAGAGATTATACCCTTGCAACAATAAGTGAAATATAGAACTTTGAAGCTTATGAAAAAGACTCTGAAAACTTGAGAAATGATCAAAATTAGTTAAAAATTGTAAACCAAGCTATGAATAATCATTCAATAGGACTAAATATTCACTCCAAGAAATGATCAAAAATCTGGATGAAGAGAAAAATTGTCTATTACTCAAAAAAATTATTCAAGAATCATCACAGGCAGCAAAAAGACACAGTGTGACGATCAAGGATCGTCGCAGGAAGGAGAAATACACAGTGCGATGTCATCGCACTGGTTTTCACAGAAGCATGCGTCGATGACTGAAAATGAATAAAAAATTAACAAGGGACATGATTTTCCAATGAACTTTCAAGACCTGAGAGTCAATATGGATCACCCAATGACTTAGAGAATGAAATATCAACTAAAAGAAGGAAATCCAAAAGAAAAAAGGAATAAAATACCAAAAGAGGACGATCCCCAGTATGGTCACCAATTTTTTTACTTTAAACATTACCTCAATGATCTCTGATGTCACCACTCTCACGGGTCCCACCTTCCCTACAACACGGTGTTAGGACCCATAAATGTCCATTTTTCACTATATGTTTTTCCCTTTCAACCTTAACATTTCTATGCTAAATGCCTACTTTAGTGCTTACTAAGACCCTTTTTCCCAAGGTATGAATCATTAATCTTGCTTTGATATTCTTATTTACTTAACACGTTTGATTGGTAGTGTTTCTCATATTTTACCCATAAATGTGCAACTAATGATCAAAATGTGTAAGACAACCAAGACTTGAAGAAAGATTGTTGTTGTTACACCAATTGTTACAGTTGTTCACTAGTCCTGCATGTTGTTATACAAATACAACAACTGCGCACCTTTCCTGGAAGCTATCACACTTGCTGCAACAGACAGCCACAAATCCTGGAAGTTGTTACACCAACTCCAACAGATGGTCACTGATCTTGAAAGCCAAATCCTAAAGATTGATCCTCTATTGTTATACGTCTTGGCTCACGTTGATTCTTTTTCCTGATTTCATGAATATGACAGATCTCTTGTATCTTACGAACAACTTGAGAATCTGGGATTCTCAAGGTTGTTCTGAGTCCATTTTTAACTGAATGACTCTGTCTTTAAATAGCAAAGTTTTTGTAATCATTGATACCGAAATATAGAAGTGGAACAGAGAGTGAAGAAAGAGCATATTGTATCTGAACCCTTTTTGTGAATCAATAAAGAAGTGCATTGAGTTTCTTTAACCTACTGTAGCCTATTTTCGAGTGGATTCAGTGAGAAGGAAAGGGCCCACCTTCCTCACAGACTCCCCTCTGTTTTGATGTTTTGAGTTTTAGATTAGTTACTTTGATTTGTGTGACTAATCTGTTTAGAATTCTTAGAGTACAATTGTTGTTACAGTTCAGTCCCTTCTTGTCAAATGCGCATCACTGTGTCTCATGATAATTAGAAGTGTTGTATACTACTGGAGAATTGTACTTCTACACTAGGTAAAAGTCTTTTTTCAAGTAAAAATAATTAGAAGTGTGAATTTCCTTCCTGCAATTAAAGTAGATTTCTTTTCGACAATTAGCACAAAATTCTCTTCTACAAGAATAAAATAGAAAATTAGAATAAAACAGATAATCCAATATTCTTATACATTCATCAATTTAGTTTTCAATTATACAAGTGTGATTCCAATTCTGCAATAGTAGATTAGAACTCTAGCTGTGTCGGCAACTTGTGTTAATGTTCAGTTTTCAGAACTCCGTTTCTTTCAATATTGCAACTTGATTAGTGTTTTCTTTCATCAATCTAGCATAGACTGTGCACAATTATCTTGCAATAAAAAAACTTCCTTGGGTTTGACAATTTATATTGAACACCTCAATTATCTATTTATTTATACAATTAAAGTGACCAACATTTTTGCATCATTGTCGGAGAAGATAATTAGATATTCTTGTAAGCACATTAGTTTTCTTTTCTTAGGAATGATTAGTCTGCATGAATCAAAGAACAAGAGGACGTATCCCCAAAAATACTAACCCTATAGGTACCAGAAGATGTGGAGGAAGGAACCCTGCACTAGGAAGGCCAACCTTTGTTGATGAGATTATAGCTAGAGCAGATTCTTCTTTAGGATCTATCTCTCACCCTTCAAATACTCCAAGAAGACATATTCCTCAGTCATCAGAATTACCCCATTTTGAGACATCATTTTTATCAGGGGCTGAAGCTGAAGATTTGTCACCAAAAAATCAACAAGCAACACTAGAGAATATTGAAGATCAAGGAAGTGTAGTTCAAAATAGGGAAAATCCAGAAGAAGTATTTTATCAGATCAATGGACAAATAGTCACTAAAGAAGAGTGGGACATTGTCCATATTGAGTGGAGAAAAATAGCACATATGGAAAATCAAGGGGACAATGAAGAAGAGTTCCACCATGAGAATCCACCAAACAACAAAGATTATGCCAATGATGAAAATAGAATATCTACCCTGGTCTTTCCTATTTCTGATATTCCCACTCAAGGGATGGATCCTATGAAAAACATACCTCTCTCAACTCTGCCAAATTTTTATGGATTATCTACAGAGGATCTAGATGAGTTTTTGTTTGAATTTGATATTCTTTGTAGAAGCTATGACTACACTACCACTGCGCAGAAGCTTAAATTGTTTCTAGCTACATTGACGGGTAATGTGTTAATATGGTTCATGAGCCTTTGAGGATAAAATATTTCAACATGGGGATAAATGAAGCAGCTTTTCCTAAACAAGTACCAACACTAATTCCAAACAAGGGAACGAAGAGAGGAATTGTTCAAAATGTCTCAGAAGGAGGATGAGACCCTTGAATATCTTTTGCAGCGACTCTAGTATAATCTACAAAGGTCTGGACATCCGGATGTGAGTAAGGACATTTTGAAAACTATTTTGCTAAAAGGAGTTAGAGATGATTGTTTAGATATGTTGAATATGCTGGGAAAGGGAGATATATCTAAGGAATCCTATGATGACATTATAAATCTTTGTATGAGATGCTCTCGAGGATCTAAAAGAAATAAGAGAACTACCAGGGATAAAACTTTTTCAAGGGTACAAAATTCAACCAATGGAGGGGAAACAAGAGCAGAAATAGGTAATCTGCTAGAAGATTTCAAAACAGAGATGATTAACTCTTTTTCTTCACAAATTGTAAATCTATAGATTAAAAAGAAACAAGCAGAAGCAAAAAAGGCATTGTCCATTTTTTGTCCGAAGTGCAGAGACAAACATCCAAAAAGGGAGTTCCCACTGAACAATGTTTAGGTATGTCTTATTTGTGAATTGGATCATCCCATTGACAAATTTCCCTCCTTACCAGGTGTAAAAGAATCAATGAAGGTGACTAATGAGGAAGTAGAGGCTGCCTATCTAATTACACAGAGGAGACAATGGAAGCCACGAGGTCAAGATACAAACTCTCAACTCTCTCCTACAGCACTAAATTATTGGAATAATATGAACAATCATCTTCAATATGGCTAGATGAATGCCCCCCCTCTGAATTAGATGCCACCTCCTTATCAATATCCCAATGAATGGTTACCTATGCCCCAACAATAGAATCACCTTGGGCAATGGAACCCATATTGGAGAGGCCGTCAACAACAACCTATTTATCAAAACCATCACCAACCGAACCCCTATCAACAACAATTCCAACCTCAGTACCGGTAGTAACAACTGCAGTTACCTCCCAATGCCCCACAAAACAATCCTCCCTTGCAACCTCAGATGCCTGTGCAACCTAACCCAAATCCAAATAATAAGGTCGTTCAATATATTGATATACATAATGTGCCAGCTCTATCTATTACTCTTATGCCTTGTGATGAGATAAAATTGAGATCAGGGATAATACTCGAGCCAATAATTGAAGATGCTCCATCTTCAGAATTAGACAAGGAATTAGGGGGAAAACCATCTACTGATACAAAATAAATCGACCAACCAATCATAGAATTAGCAGATCCCCCATTCCCTGAAAGACTGGAAATTACCAAAACTATGGAATTACCATCCTTCAATCTCTTAGGAGAATTGTAGAATTTGCATGTTAACATTCCACTATTGCAAGTGATTAGGGATGTCCCTATTTATGCAAAGACTATGAGAGACTTTTGTATCAAACGACTTGGAAAGAAACCTAGGGACCCCTCATAGTACATGTAGTGGGAGAATTGTATGAACTGATGTTAGGAAAAACCCCACCTATTAAATATGGCGAACCAGGAAACCCTACAGTCACTGTCAAAATTGGACAAACATTTATTTTCCATGTGTTAGTCGATTTAGGGGAAACAATTAACATTATGCCAATAGGAACTAGACAATTTTTGCAACTCAAAATGCAAGTCCAACCTACTCCTACTATTTTAGCATTAACTGATCATTCTACTATCAGACTAGGAGAAATCGATGATCTAGTTATCTCAGTTGATTCATGGGAGTATCCTACCGATTTGTTCGTATTGCAACCCAAAACCTGTCTGGGAGGCCACCCTCTAATTCTAGGAAGACCTTGGTTAGCTACAGCCGATGCTTTCATTGGTTGTAGATCTGGTTCAATGACCATATATGATGGTTATGACACCAAAAAACTTACCCTTTATCCTCATGCTACACCCAGTAAGTAACCCAAAAATTCTTTATGGATGGACATTGAGGATGAAAGAGCCCTGCCTGTGTTAACCATAGGAAATGCCCTGAGTTTTAAAGATGAGACAGAGGATGAGTTAATAAATTTCTTTATCTGTGACCCCTCTTCTGTTACCCAGAACACACACCACCTATTAAGTAGAATCTTCGACCTTATTCCCCAGGAAGGAATGAGCCAAAAATTGTTTTTTGAAACTGCAATAAACCAAATTAATTCAGCTGAAACAACAAACGCTGAAACATCAATTAATGAAATAGAAATTACTGAAATAGATAAATTATTTCCTAAAGTCAGTTCAAAGAGTATCGATGTAGAAATCAAACTTTGAAAATCCCTGAACATCAACCCTGATTTATCTTCTGTTGAAACTCGCCAATTGATGAAGTTATTGATTGAATATAAGGAAGCATTTGTCTGGGATTACATGGATATGAAAGGAATTTCCTCTGAACTATGCACCCACCATATATACATAAAGGAAGAATGCCGACCCATTTTCCAACCCCAAAGGAGGATGAACCCTAATCTTAAATAAATTATTAAGGAATAACTCCAGAAACTTCTCAATGACGGATTCATCTACCCTATATCAGACAACGAGTGGGTTTCACCATTGGTTATCATACCTAAAAAGAATGGTAAATGGAGAGTGTGTGTGGACTATAGATCCCTGAATAAAGCCATGCAAAAGGATCATTTCCCTCTACCATTTATTGATCAGGTTCTAGACAACCTATCTTGGAAAAACAAATTCTCTTTCCTAGATGGATTTAGTGGCTATAACCAAATAAAATTTGCTCCACAGGAAAAATATAAGACCACCTTTACCAGCCCTTGGGGTAGGTTTTCCTACAAGGTTCTCCCATTTGTCTTGTGTAAGGCACCAACCACTTTCCAGAGAGTTCTGATTGGTATTTTATCTGATATGGTGAATGACTATATATAAATATTCATGAATGATTTTACACCTTATGGTATTGATTTCGATGAATCTTTGACTAATATGGAAAAAGTGCTCAAAATATGTATACAATCTCATCTTTCTCTAAGTACAGAAAAATTTCATATGATGATGAGCGAAGGTGTGGTGCTCAAACACTTCATTTCTTATGCAGGAATTCAGGTAGACCCAGCCACAATCTAGGTAATTTTGGACATTCCAACCCCATCAAATCAGAAAGAGGTAAGAATTTTTTTAGGGCATGTTGTATATTACAAGAAATTCATTAAAAAAACTTCCAAACTCGCCTCTCCCTTATTTTTTCTATTAACAAAATATGTTGAATTTTGTTGGAATAACAACTGCGAAGTGTATTTTGCATATCTGAAATAAAAATTGTCCACAACTCCCATTTTGAGAGGGTCCAATTGAGATATTTTGGACACACCTACCACACTTAGAGGGGGGGGTGAATGAGTGTGGGGATCTTTTTCCCAAAACTTCCCTCTTACACAAAAACTCCTTAGTTAACATTCAACATTTGCTCATTACTCATTGTTGTCATTTATAATCAGTTAGATGTGAATACATATCAGAAACATATATCATCGAAATATCATCAACAAATCATATCCACAAGGAATCAACATATCATCAACAAATCATATCCACAAGGAACACAAAGAACACAAGATGTATGTATAATTTTTCTTTTTACTATGGACTTCAATACGAAAGTTTTTCAGCAAATACTAAATAGAGTACAACTCTACAAGAGCACCAGCTCTATATGAAAGACTCAACTTACATTATCAACAGAAACTAAGATGAGGCAACAATCCTCAACAGATATCAATCTATCAACATAAACAAGTGCATCAACCATGCACCAACCTGTGCCAAACAACCTGTAATCAACCTGTACCGTAAACAAGTGCATCTGACCATGTACCAAGTATATACCAATCATGTTTCAAATCCTCATCAACAATGACTCATCAACATGTACCAACATCATCAACTATACACCTCATGTATGTGCCAAATCATGAGCTGCTTGTCTCAACCATGACTAGTTTTGGATTAGTCAATAACCCCAACTTGAAATAATCACAACTTTGTACCTGTAATGAATTAAGATCTGAAACTAATACAGAATGTTATTCAGTGTGTTGTATGAAATTCCTCTAGGAGGCACTACTTGGAACCTCTCAAAAAAGGCGTTATAGAAAAAATGGAATACCTTGTTGAATTATGGCTTATTCTAGAGAGCGACCTTATAGAGCTTGCCCCGCATGAAATATTTGTTTAAAGGATATGAAAACGTTACAAAGAATACTATAGAAAGTACTCTAACCAACACATTTGGTTTCACTAAATTTGGATCTGTTATGAAGAAGTTATTACGTTTTTACCCGAAACATCTGTTTTTGACTAGTTTCAGGACTAGCCACAAACCCTATTTTCCACGCAATGTAACTCCAAAAATACAACGAACCACAAGATGAATTTTTTACCATATATATTGGAATATGTTTTCTCAATGGAATATAAATTTCACGATCTGAATCATTATAGAAAAAAATATATAACAAAAATGGTGAGATGACATGTAAATAACATACCTTAGAAAGAACCATCAAAAGCATTTATCCTTCCTTGCATTTCGGCCTTCTTTTCTCCACCTTTACTCCGAATGTTTGCTTATATATCCTTGGTTACCTTAGACACATCTAGATATTCAATATGCTCAAGTGTTCCACACCAAAAATTCTCAAGA
>JASDQU011313485.1:20753-45387 GCA_032191745.1 Picea mariana
ATGGTTGAGGAATTTTTATAATATTAATTATTTGTTGAGCTATTGCATAGTTTAAAAAAATTATAATTTTATAATTCTTTTAATAAATTAAAAATAATTTAATTTATTCTATAAAATTTGCCCATTTTAAAGAATTTACATTGAACTCACCTTGTCTCGATATATTATTGCAAAACATTTAAAGAAAACTAAATATCATATATTTATTTTATTTTATTTTATGAAATCAAAATTTTTATTTAGAACTGGAGAATATTTACTAAATTAATTAATTAATAAAGAAATTAAAATTAAATCATTTAAACCCAGCTCCATCTGTAAATTTAATGTTCATATTACTGAACCCGAAACGACTATGTACAATGTTTGAAAAACAGCGGCTCCTCGACCTGGAAGCAAACGGATACAGATATTATGTATAATACAAAATAGGTTAATTTTTAAAAATTTATAATCTTTTAATCCATTTTAAAGTTTAAAATAACATTGAACCCTAGAAATGGTTTAAATTAGGGTTTAAATGAGATAAAAGTACAGACCCTTGTGTATGCTTGAGCAAGCCCTAAATAAACATTTTTAGCGTAATAATTAAAATTTAATTATATCTCGGCAATGAGGAAACTACGAGACATGGTTTAAACTAGATAAAAGTACATACCCTTACGTATGCTTGAGAAGCTTAACCACCAAACCTAAATATGATATCAAAAACATGTGTTTAAATATGATATTATGTTCTTTTGCCACTTACAACTTCAGTAAGTTTAAATATCACATGAGTCTCTATAATCAGAAGACTCAAGGTGTACATATGATGTTACTAGAGGGTGAGCGTAAAAAACTCTTGTTGGATGAGGAAGAGCGATGGCGACAATAGAGTAGGGCTATATGGATAAAAAGTGGAGATAAGAATATGAAATTCTTCCATCGTTTTGCAAGCTACAGAAGAAATAAAAAGTACATCTCAGAGATAAAGGATGAAGCGGGTCGACTTCATATAGGTCAGGAGGCCATAAAGGATGAAGTGACAAACTTTTTTAAATCTTTCTATCAGGATACAGGACATAATTTTATTGGGGAGCAGATAGCTACAGTAAGGTTGTTTCCTAGAATTGTTAGGGAGGAAGAAGTTGTAAATCTGGAAAAGCCATGTACCAATGAGGAAATTCTAGAGGTTCTAAAAGGCTTTTCAAAGGACAAAAGTCCAGGGCCGAATCGCTGGACTGTTGAATTTTTTTTACATTTCTTTGAGTTGGTTGGGCAGGACTTGCTTGATGTTGTGGAGGAAACTAGGCTCGGAGGCGAGGTAATTAGATCGATCAATTCAACTTTCTTAGCATTGATCCCAAAATTAAACAGTCCCGGCACTTTTAGCGATTTTCGTCCAATTGCTCTATGTAACTTATGTTAAAAGATCATTGCAAAAGTTATAGCTAGGAGAATCAGGCCTATTCTCTCTCGCTCATTGTCTAAGGAACAACTGGGCTTTCTTAAGGGAAGACAAATTTTAGATGTTATCGGCACTGCACAGGAGTGTCTGCACAGTATAAAAGCAAAAAAACTCCAAGCAATTATTCTAAAACTAGATCTAAAAAAGGCCTATGACTGCACAAATTGGGATTATTTGCAGTTAACACTTCTTCAATGTGGTTTTGGATTTCCCACAACAAATTGGATTATGGATTGTGTAACCTCTACAACTTATGCCATTTTGACTAATGGTGAGGCAACAAAATTCTTCCAGAGCAGCAGAGGACTAAGACAAGGTTGTCCATTGTCGCCTCTCCTTTTCATTCTTGTGATGGAAGGACTTAGTCTTTCGCTAAAAAAAGGACAAGCAGATGGAGTATTCACTGGGATAAAGGTTTATAGATTAATAAAGGTCCTTCACCTGCTCTTCGTGGATGACGTATTAATAATGTCAAAAGCTTCAGTCATTGAGTGGGTAGAAATCAATAATATCCTTTGTGTATTATGTCGTGCGTCGGGTTTGATGATAAATGTTCAAAAGTTTGTCTTCCTCCATTCCGGAGTTCAACAAGAAACTCTAGAAGCCTTAAAAGAATTATATCTTTACAATTTTAAAGATCTATAAGAAGGCTTTAGATACTTGGGGTATTTTTTTAAACCTAATAGTTATAAGGCGGAGGACTGGCAGTGGCTCATCGAAAAGTTTGAGAATCGAATAAGCCATTGGTGCAATAGGTGGCTATCCCTGGGGGGTCGTTATGTGTTGATAAAAGCAGTACTAGAGAGCTAGCCAGTTCATTGGATGGCTTTAGTTCATATCCGGTTACAGTTCTAAATAGGATCCGCAAATTGGTTTTTTTCTTCCTTTGGTCAGGCAACAAGCAAAAGCAAAGCTATCATTTATGTTGTTGGGAGACAATTTCAAAGCCAAAAATTTATGGAGGGTGGGGTCTAAGAAATATATATGTTTTCTACAGGGCTCAGGCGGCTAATACTCTATGGAGAGTATTGATGAAGAACAACATCTGGCATCGGGTGATAAAAGATAAGTACTTACCCCATGGATCGGTGACGACTTGGTTAAGATCGACTTCTTCAGTCACGTCCCACGAATCCCAGACTTGGAAAAATATTCTTAATACATTACCTTTGGTTTTACATTGGTTGGCCTGGAACCCGGGTTCTAGACACTCCATTATAATTGGGAAGGATGTAATTCTGGGTATGGGGAAGGACTCCATTTAATCAAACGAGCTGGTTTTTTTCACTTAATCAAAAAAATGTATACCTTTTGTATCAAGCGAGACGCGCTCTTCCACAGGGCATGATTTGCTAAAACTAGTTAGACAGTGTAGATTTGGGGCTGGAGGGAGAATTAGAAAAAGAATGGAAGATGTACAGAAGGAATCTGATTGGAACGGGGGTTCAACTCCTTGAAAGACTAGATGAATTAAAGTGGACGGGTGGTGATAATTCACGGCAGCTCTCAGTGAAAAATGTGTATAACGCTCTTGCCTCAAAACTGTGGAAATTTAAAATTGATCGCTGGAGGAAAAAACTGTGGAGTTGGTACTATCCACTAAAGATCAAATTATTCGCCTGGCTTGTGGCTAAAAATAAAATTCTAATGTGGAAGAATCTTCAAAAAAGAGGTTGGACGGGGCCAGGGATTTGCCATCTCTGCAAAGGTAAGAGGGAATCTGGTAAACATCTTTTTGTAAACTGTCCTTTCATGATTTCAGTTTGGGAAAGAGTTAAACTTGCTCTAAACATCTCTTTTGAATGGAATGGTCCATCGGTGAACGAGTGCTTTGAAAATTGGGCTAAACAGAACTTTACATTTCCAACTCTACCAGCCTATATTTGTTGGTTTATTTGGCTTGATAGAAACAAGACTATCTTTGAGTTAGGGACCCCCTCCATTCAGAAGATAGTTTTCCTAGCTTTAGGAGTTGTGGGCAAACACAGGAAAAAGGAAAAACATTATCTTTCTAGAATTTCAGCCTTTGAAATTCCTGAAGATAAATTCATTGGGTGGTTCGATGGGGCGGCGCAGCAGAATGGAGAATAAAGTGGGGCAGGTCGAGTGATAAAGATCAATGATTACACAGCTTATAGATGGACTTTAAATTGTGGAAGAGGAACAAATACTAGGGCTGAACTCATGGGAGTATGGGCCTCTCTAATCGTGGCTTCTAGGTTTTCAATTTTAGATTTTCATGTTCTAGGGGACTCAAAAATAGTCATTGATTGGCTCAATAGGATAGGAGCACTACAGGTTATTACTTTAGACTGTTGGAAGGATAGGATTAATGAACTTCTCAAATACTTCAGGAACATATCATTTGCACATATTTATAGAGAAGAGAATCAAGAGGCAAACAGCTTATCAAAACAGGCTCTAAAAAAACATCCAGGGAGCATAGCTTACAATCAATGGGAAGGAGGCCATGAGGGCCCTGCTCTTTTTTTAAAGATGTTTTAGTAGCCTACAGGGGGAGTATATATTTTATGTTTCCTAGTTAAAAGTTGGAGGTATCCATAGCTTCAGTATTCATCTATGTATGAAAGACATTTTCCTTTTTGGTAATTGTCCTTTTTGGACCCTCGGGAGAAGAGGATAATATTGTAAGGAATTTGGAAAATTCTGTGTAGCTATGTTTTTTGGATTAGTCCATGAAAACTAAAGGAACTTTTGATGTAATGCCTGTTATGAGAAAAGATTATAGTTTAAATATAAATATAATGTGAAATTTTTTGTGGAAAAAAAAAACTTCAGTGGGTTTAATGGTTAAAAACATGTGTTTCCTCCACTTACAACGTTGGTGGGTCTAATGGTTAAGAACATGTGTTTCCACCTTGGAAGTCAAAGGTTCAAATGCATAGGGGGTAGGGTGTGTATACCTTTGTAGTCTTTAGCAGTCAAATCTCGTTGGATAAACCTAGAAGTTGATGGCTAGGCAGCTCATCAAACGTATAGAAGTGTTAAATTATTATTATTATTATTATTATTTTTATTTTTTTAATTTCATGTCAAGGCACAAGAATTTAATTACATTAGACTCTTTGATCAATAAAAAAAATACCTAGAGGAGTCAAGTGTGGGGGGGTTCTCTTCGAACTCGAAGGAAAAAGAATCTTGAACTATTACTGGAATCCAGGGAAGGATGCCAATAATAAAGCAGAGGCATGTGCCCTTCTAAAAGGGCTTCAACTAGAAAACCAGAGACAAATTCAAAATCTGAATGTAGTAGGAGATTTGAAGACTATCATAAGAATGATGATCCAGGGTTCTGAGCCTAAAAATATGAGTCTAAAAAGGGTAATAGACAGAATTCGCCTATCCACGAGGACTTTAAACACCAAGTTCTTCCACATCCTTAGATGCAATAATGTGGAAGCAGACAAAATGGCCAAATTGGCCATCGGGAAACCACCTGGAACTTTAGGTGTGGAGGATGAGGAAGGATTGGTCCCCCTAGTATAATGATCGCTCATAAGACCGGGAGCCATCGTGCTAAGGGGACGGGAAAGGAAACTTGGAGCTCCAGTGCAAGACTTGGTAGATGAAGGCAACAACGGGCATGAGTAATGACACAATCTCGTCAACAGGGTTTAAATCGTGCTAACAGAAATTGGCACGAACACTCCATCGTGGCGTGGGATGGTTTTATCGTCCGTCCAACCGAGTTCATGGGTCACAGACTGTCGACGCCTCTAAATCAGATGGGTCGAGCGTGCAACAGTTTTGAAGCAGCATGGAATCGTCAGGATGATGACGGGTTCAGTGCTTGGATCGGGTCTAGGAAGGGTCTAAGTATAACGCTTCAAGTAGATTATGAGATTTGCCTGTTTGATATGAATTATGAAGTGATTGTTTCTTGGGGAGTTTTATCTCAGTGATTTCAGGCAGTCTTTCTGTTGTGGCGAATTTCTCTTGAGCCTACTTTGGAATCAGCTCCCTCAAATTATCCTCTACATCCTGTCTGAACCAACTCGCTCAGAATTTGTTAGCGCAGCTACATTTGGGGATAGACTCTCCCCCTTCTAAGTCCAAACCCTTTGTCTTCTCGTCGACCTGCTCTTGGAGTGCCCTCCCTCACCACTTGCAAAACCCTATAAACATAATGGACAACAAGCAAAAGGCACATAATGAGCTAAGGGCCATGAACTCGAAGGATTTATTTGCAGGTTAAGACCAACAGGACCCAGAGAAAGATTGTGCAGTGTGTCAAAGGTTGAGAATTCACATGGGAGCAATCAACTCCACATTGACCTTCGAGCTTGAAATTCTCTCTCAGCACAGGCATCTAATAGAAAGATTGCAGGATGAAGTCTTTGCCTAGTGCAGCCAATCGAGGACCAACACAGTCAAATGGAGAACATGCAAGGTCGTATGGATCAGGTGGAAAGAAATCATCAACAACCCAACATCCCAGACAACACCCAGGAAGCTTTTATAAATCTAACTTCAGCCACAATGAATCAAGTCCCAGACCTCAACAAGCCAGCAACAGACCCAATTTGGGAGCAGCGTGGACATTCAGAGGTAAAAAAGGAACGGGGGTAGTTGATTCTATAATTTTCAAGTGTAATGTTGTGTTTTACGATATACATAAATGGTGTTTTCTATAGGCCATATTCCTCGAAATACAGCATAAATGTTATAGTTAGGGAAGTTGGCAACATAGTGGATACAAATTTTGTAACAACAGTCCCAATCCTCAAAGCATCTAGACGTCGAAGAGCTATCATGGCCTTTTTTTGTACTACAGTGGATTTAAAAAATAAATATTATTTAATATTACTTTGACAAATTTTTAAATAAAAATAGGTCAGAAAGCTTTAACCAACCTAGTGAATCGCTATATAACCTGTCGGGGGTACCTATAGTAATAATAGCGTGACAACTATTAATATCTCCTAACAACACTTTATTGAGTGTTGTCACTCTAAAACCTACCTCCCTTAGATACAAAATGACACATTTATATTTGAACCCGTAATAAAAAAAATCTTCACAATTTTACAACTCAAGAATTTTTTACCTAGATCACGAATAGGTCATTTAGGTAACCAAAAGCATTGCGCATCAATTGTCCATAAGAGCAACATGGGTACATGACATATCTTTAGTGTAACAATAATTACATTTCCTCCAAAACCCATTATTGTTTCTTTGTAATATTTCTATCACCTTCACCTTCTCATTGATGTCAAACCCATTATTATTGCTCCATAATATTTCTATCACCTTCACTTTCTTATTGATGTCAAAGGTAGAAATCACGTAGACAACCACCCATATTTCCACCCATAGCTTCATAAACAACCAACCAACAATGCACCCCTTTCTTCACCCTTTTCTTCTTTGTTTAATTAGGTTAAGCATTGTGTTTACCATCTTCAATAGTAAACTATGAATACAATTTTACTCTCTACAAATAGTATGTCTTTTGCAACAGAACATATAGTATTATGCTAGATGGGTAAATCAAACCATTTTAATATTTTCCACTACCGATACACAACTCAACAATTGGCAACCAACATATTCTTACATGCCCCTTTCTTTTCTCGTATTGCTTGGGGAAAATCAATATCTTTAATAAATATTAAAATACCTTCACCTCTCATTCTTTTCATAGTTCATCCCAATTTCATTTAGGTCTGAACATCTTCATTTTCCACACATGAAAAAATTGCATTGATCGACACCCTTAGATCACATGGATATAAACCATGGTAGTTGAAAGGTAGAAATGTCAAACAATAAAATATACTTAAATACCATTGGCACATCCATGTGTCATGTTTGCAATTTTTTTTGTTAGGTTTGTTGTGTTTCTAGGTCTTCTTTATGGTTAACATGAAACATGGATATTGTAGATTTTTTTGGGTATTCCTTTGTTCCTCTTTTTCTAGACATCTCACACATTTTTAGACATCTCACATATGAGTTTTGTTTGTTGTGTTTTTACTAGAACATTTCATTTTTTTATTCTTGTTCTAACACATCTTCATCCTTACCCTAATTATGGTGTCTCATCCTAATTCCTTTATTTAACAAGATAAGTTGTTACTTAATGTAATGTGGTCATCTCTATTAAATAAGGTCGATTATGGTAGTTCGAGTGTGTGATTAATAATTGTAAGGTGGCCTCATTAAAGAAGATCCCCTGGTTAGTGTTGTAGCCTCATTAATGAAGCCCCACTAGGCGGTCAGGTTTTGGGTCAGTGAAAAACTATTTATAGTAGTATAAGCTCTGTAATCGGATGTCAAGTGACTAATATTGTATTGGAGCTCTGCTCAATTGGAGGTTGCCCCCTCGAAGAGGTGAGTGAACATTGCTTCCTATTAAACATATCAATAATAGTTTACCTATTATTGTTGTTTCAATACTCTAGTTCTGTTTTATTTGCTTTTTTGTAGTTATATTTATGTCTATATTGCTCTAAGAATTATGTTCCATCTATTAAGTGTTAGCCTTTTGGGTTACTCCAAAAGTGTTTTCACCTTTCTAGGAGAGCGCTACGTGTCACGTACCTATTATCCATGTGATATGTTTTAATGTTGAAACGGGGAAAAAAAGACGAAAGGGCATAACAACCCCCTGATTGTATTAATCTATCAATTAAATATAATAACTATATGAAGGGTCGTTACTTGTGGTTATGCAACTTTCCATCTACTATTTATTTGATCTTATATCATTAGCTTGGACATGGGAGAGAAATTGGGAAGATGTGTTTGTGATAAGGGAGTGCACCCCATCAATTGGTTTGAGCTTAGGTGGTTGACAGGAATGATTGTTATCCTCCCCACCCAAGTTCAATTCCCAAAAATGGCATGTTGAGCTCTCAATGAGTATATTGTTTTATTCATTGTTTACACAATAGAGTATTTTTGTGAGAGTGAAACTGGGTTTTTGGTTTTAGTTTTCTCGACATTTCGGTCCCCAAGCATGTGATGTAATTAGGGTTCCAGATAGTGAGCATGTGATGCAAGAAATTAATCACTTGGTTGGGGACCAAAACATTCTTGGAGATAGAAATATTCCCTCTAATTATAGGACCATTATGATTAGCCTGATTTTAGCCAAAATTTATGGAATTATTTTGGAAAAGAAGATTAGCCTTTGGCTAGAAAGTCACGGTAAAAGAGATAAAGGCCAGGTCGGGTTTAGGAGATATCATTCAACTATGGACCATCTTGTTACCTTTAGGATCATTACAGAGGAGTTTCACAATACTAAAACCAATCTTTTTTGTTGTTTTGTTGACTTTAGAAAAGCTTTTGACATGGTTCCTCGGAAAAACCTTTGGAATAGGTTGGAAGAGATAAAAGTGCCTCTTGAGTTGAGGGTTGTTGCAATAAGGATGTATGAGAATGTTATTGCTAAGTTTTAAAACATCGAGGGATGGTCGAAAGAGATTAACTGCAATATTGGAGTCAAACAAGGTTGTCCCTTGTCCCCTACCCTTTTTGGCATATACATTGACAAGTTAGAAGATTGCTTGAAAAAGTAGGTTGTGTTAGCCCTACTCTCACTGGTATAGTCATGAATCTTCTTCTTTATGCTGATGATATTGTTCTTATGGCAAGGAGTCCCCATGACCTTGAAAACCAACTAAGAATCGTCAAGGATTTTTGCTCCAATATCGGTATGACTGTTAATACTGATAAGACTAAGGTCTTGAATATTAAATCCAATAAGATCACTTATGATACCTTCGTATATGACAACAACAAATTGGAGGAAGTGACTTCATACAAACATCTTGGAATTGATATTCACCACAAGCTCAACTGGAATTATAGCATTGAGAAAAGGATTATTGGGGGATGGAAAGCTTATTATGGGATTGAAAACAATTGTAAAGCAATCGATCTTTGGAGTTAGGATAAGAAGAAACTCCTCTTTGAGACTCTTGTTACACCTACTATTCTTTATGGATGTGAAGTCTGGGGTTGTAGTATCTCTCGTGAATCTTGGAGAAAGATAGATCAAATACAAAAGAATTTTATAACCTGCAATCTCATAATTAAAGGAAATATGCCCTATCCCATCCTCCTCTTAGAAACAAACCTCTCCCCCACTGCGAGCACAACTATGACTAGATACCTAATGTATAAGAACAAGTTGAACAACATAGAAGACAAGAGGCTTCCTAAAATTGCTTCAAAATCGAGTCGTAACCACCATCGACTCAAGCGAGGATGGCATAAAGATGTTTGGTCTTGGATTAACTATTGGGGAAGCATGGAAGACACCATTTTGTAGAATAAAGATACTATTAAAAATATCATCAAATCAAAATTTAAGGAGAAAATGTGGTGTGATAAAGAGTTAGAGGAAAAAAGAAAATTAAGGTACTATAAGGATGTAATCAACCCTAATCTAGAAGATAAAAATTATCTATTTGTTTTGACAAGTGTAAAGAAAAAAAATAAGCATTGCTAAGATAAGAACAAATTTTCATGAGCTCCATAGTGAAATTGGGCGTTGGTCAATTCCTAAAACGCTTTGGGATGAAAGAGTGTGTCACCTTTGTGACACTAAGAAGGTTGAAGATGAAAATCACTTTCTCTTAGATTGTCCAGCCTATACCCAAATTAGATCTCATTTTCAAAATATTTGTCACACTACCAACCTTCCTAACCTCTTAACTCAACAAAACTATGGTGATCTTGGAAAGCTTCTCTTAATGCTTTTCGAGCACAGAAACAAAATTTTGAAGAATCACAAGTAATCACTTACCCTATTAAGGTATGATAGACCAATTCGGTCTTAGTGGAAGTTAATCATCATCATCATCATCATCATTCAGGAACAATGGTTATAAAGAACATCAATTTAAAAAGGTAGTCTCAAGAGCAAGGGATAGAAACCAGATTTTGCGTGAACCATGGGATGAAACAAAGAAGATTACCCTCCCTTACATCAAAGGAACAACAAACAAAATCGCAAGAGTTTTTGAGAAGGGGAATATTAGAGTTATTTTCACTCCTCCTAACACACTCAGAAGCATGTTGGACTGTGTTAAAGACATCGTTGATCCAAAACATCGTAAGTTTGTTTGCACAATACCATGCTTGTGTGGTAGATATTATATTGGATAGATAGGGAGATCGCTACATATCAAACTCAAAGAACATTGTGCAAACATAAAACATAATCAGATCAAGCGATCTGCCTGGGTTGAGCATTCGCAAAACACTGGCCATCTGATTTGTATTGATATTGCTAAAATTATTGTGAAGATGAGCCACTATGGTAAAAGAAAGGTATGTGAAGCCCTTGAAATAGAATTAAATGCTACAAACATATAGATGAAGGATTCAAAATTAAAGAAGCATGGAGGTCTGTGATGCAAAGAATTAAAGAGGAAGATAATAGCAACCTGGAATAATACTTACATTGGTCTACTCTCTCATTGGTATTAACATTTATTTATTTAGGGTTTGAGAGACCACTAATAAATTGAGCTTAACAAACTCCTGAAGATGACCCCAGCTTGGGGATCGAAACATCGAGAAAATTAAAACCAAAAGTGTAGTTCCACTCTCATAAGAGTATATTGTTGTAACGGTGTTGAGCCTTGTTGTAGATCAGCCTTGTGCTTTGAAAATTCTAGGGTTTACCCTAGGTACCATCCTCGAAATGAAGGGAAGTACTCATGGGTTTTCCCCAAGCAACATAACCTAGAAAAAAAAAAGAGAATGTACCTTGTATCTTAATATAGGTGTGTGAACTTAGTCATGTATTGTGTAGGATAACTTAGGGCCAGGAATTATCTGAGATGAGTCATTGAACTTGTAGTTTTATTTTTAAATGAATATAAATAATGAAATCTTTTCCAATTCTTGACTAAATCAGATATTGATTTACTATTGAATTATGATCTTGTAATGAATTGAGTTCTTGGATATTATCTTGCTCTGAACATTCATTCCTCGTCTGATGTAAATAACATTAATCAATACCATGCTCGTGTGGTAGATATTATATTGGATAGATAGGGAGATCGCTACATATCAGACTCAAAGAACATTGTGCAAACATAAAACATAATCAGATCAAGCGATCTGCCTGGGTTGAGCATTCGCAAAACACTGGCCATCTGATTTGTATTGATATTGATAAAATTATTGTGAAGATGAGCCACTATGGTAAAAGAAAGGTATGTGAAGCCCTTGAAATAGAATTAAATGCTACAAACATATAGATGAAGGATTCAAAATTAAAGAAGCATGGAGGTCTGTGATGCAAAGAATTAAAGAGGAAGATAATAACAACCTGGAATAATACTTACATCGGTCTACTCTCTCATTGGTATTAACATCTATTTATTTAGGGTTTGAGAGACCACTAATAAATTGAGCTTAACAAACTCTTGAAGATGATCCCAGCTTGGGGATCGAAACATCGAGAAAATTAAAACCAAAAGTGCAGTTCCACTCTCATAAGAGTATATTGTTGTAATGGTGTTGAGCCTTGTTGTAGATCAGCCTTGTGCCTTGAAAATTCTAGGGTTTACCCTAGGTACCATCCTCGAAATGAAGGGAAGTACTCATGGGTTTTCCCCAGGCAACATAACCTAGAAAAAAAAAGAGAATGTACCTTGTATCTTAATATAGGTGTGTGAACTTAGTCATGTATTGTGTAGGATAACTTAGGGCCAGGCATTATCTGAGTGAGTCATTGAACTTGTAGTTTTATTTTTAAATGAATATAAATAATGAAATCTTTTCCAATTCTTGACTAAATCGAATATTGATTTACTATTGAATTATGATCTTGTAATGAATTGAGTTCTTGGATATTATCTTCTCTAAACAATCATTCCTCGTCTGATGTAAATAAAATTAATCAATAATATGCATGTGTTTTTTCCTTTATAAAGCTCCTTGTTATATGACTCGCGAATCAAATAAGGAATTCCAATTAGGGAAAAAGACCCTCATATTTGATACTAGAACCTATCCATGACTACACCATGCAAACTCTCACATATTCCAACAAGGACACCTATCTAATAGCTTGCTACTAAAATTCATTGCCTTTCCTAATATGTTTGAAGGCAATGTCATCTTGGTTGAATGGTCAAATAGTCTATGTGCGAAACTACACAATAGTGTTGGTATAGATAATTAATGATAGGGATATTGCGTCGATCAAATGTTTTCGTTATGCATCTCCAATGTGGATCAAATGCCACCTAATGGTAGATATCAAAGATGCTCAACATTGTTTTGTAGGTGATTTACAAGTACCTACCAACAATTTATCATGCAAAATGATCTAATATAGAATAGATGAAATCATTGACATATAAGTATTGCATTGAAAGGGATATGAGACAATATGAAGATTGTATTCTCGAGGATGGTGTGTTTTGGTACTGTTGTGTTGCTCTAGCTAGCAACTCCACATCACAATGCTCATTCAAAGTAGGTATACATAATGGTGACAACAATGGATTTGTACCCATTTCGACGGACCATGAACCCCTAAGCCTGAATTCTATAACCAAAAAATTGTCATTGATGATTCCCATACTTATTTAGAAAGGATTTTTCTTTTGAGTCACCTGTAGACATCCAAGAAGATGCATTGTTAAAGCAATTTTTTATTAGATACTTAGGAAGCAGAGTATATTAAAAAATTAAGTGCAATCAATTCACACCAAAACTTGAAGATACATATACCATGTTTTATAGAGAGCCTCAAACAACACCATAAACAAGCATTTGTCTCATTATAGCATATGTAATATTCTTACGACGAATTCAACTTTGGACCTGTAAATCATATAACAATGTTTGGATGTGATCCTCAATAAGTGCTAGAAATCGAGGCCATTTAGTGCATTTTGTCTGAAAGCTTGTCTGTACTGAGGAAGTTGCAAACTATGTATGTTCCGACCCACCCACCACATGGTCCTAGTTGATGTTAAATAACAATGACATGTAATAAACAAGCACATCTTAGACATTGGCATGTGTCATCAGGATAGTGGTCCAATCTATGAAAATGTCAATTGACCAGTTGATTGTCATGTAGGTTGTTTTACGTGTACCGTCATGATTAGGAAAATGACAATTAGCTAAATGGTACTCACTTAGCTTATTCCCAACTAATGGTCATACAATATATGCCCATACGTTTTCAAGCCAAAGGAATTAATCTTCACTAATTGGACTTTGCCTAAATCAATGGGAATAGGGTACACGTCATACGCATTTCACATTTTGCAATTTTAGAAGTTTCTCCTCGTCGAGTCTTCACTATCCATTTAATGAATGATTCTTTGTTCTTCTGTTTTCATTTCTACAGTAAGACTGTCGTGTGAAATTGATGTCATGGGTGATGTTTGATCCCAATGTTTATTAATGTGGCATTGTAGTGAAATGTAAAGAACATTTGAACACACACACATCCAGGAAACAATGCCCAGGGAAAACCCGTAGGTACTTCCCCTCATTTTGAGGATGGTACCCATGGTAAAGCCTAGATTCTTCAGGGCACAAGGCTGTCAACAACGGGGACTCAGAGCCATTCCAACAACATGCTTCTCTCTCTCTCTCATACACACACACACACACAAACACACACACATACGTTTCCAATGTAAATCATAGATTCTTTAGGGCACAAAGTCGTCAAAAATGGGGAACCAAAGTCATTCCAACAATATGTTGATAGTGAGCTCAACATGTCACTTACTGATCCATATTATATTGAGAAAAACATGAAGGTATAGATATAACAAAGAAACACATAGAGATATTGCAAGAAACACAATAGTACATATAAACTCAAATTCTCTTAATGATTTTCTGGAATACAAAAGACTGTAAAATGCAAAGCCCACAAGCTAGCTAGAACGGTGGCAACTTATCCATGAAGAGAGATATGTGTCGGCTACTCTCATTCGCAAGAAGTTGATTAAAAAGAGGTCAAAAAGGCCTTTTAACATAAAACATAAATGAGAAAACCCTAAACATCCAAAAATGCAACCCCAAAAGATGTGGTTAGTTGATATGTCAACTTCCCAAGGGCGTAACTTTTGGATAATATCTATGTTTGGGGCACTCGATAGCTCGTTGGAGAGGTCTAGCCAATAAGTACACATTTTGCATGACCTAACATTTGTCTTTGGCTACATTTTAGGCATTGTCGCGCCAAAAAATCGTCATTTAGGGCCACAAATGGCCCTAGAAGTTTGGGACCTGAAAAATTGTAGGAAAACTGCCAAGATGTGGAACCATTCTGAATTAGTGGAATAGGTGGGTGGCCACCAATATCCACCTGGATAAATCCTCCCCCCTTAGGAAGTAATGTTCCCCATTGCTTCAAGTTCCTCCATCAAATGGGGAAACTTTAGTTGAATCTGACTCCTGGTGAGCCACTTTCCCTGGTGAAGAAGCTGCCCTACTTTGACGACCCAATAAAGTTGGATGTTTTATTGGCAGGTGCTCTTCATCTTAGTGTACATGATTCAATTTATTGTCGCTTGTTCAATCCAATCAAGATTGAGTTCTATAGGGGCCAAGTGCCCAACCACGTCTGAAGTGTCCAGGAGAAGTGGAAAGTATGGTCAAAGCAATTCCACATTAAATACGAGGTGCAAGCCAAGAAAAAGGGGAATACTTAATTCAAAAGTATTCTCACCCCCAACCTTGGTGATGGTGTAAGGCCCGCATCAGAGTGGGTGGAGCTTCCGATGGGGTCCTGTAAGGCGCTATTTATGCAATGCAACCATACCTTATCTCCCACCTAAAATTTTCATGGTACCCGATGTTGTTTGTGGCATTGCTTGTACGTGGCATTGGATTTCTACAAAATATCATGAACTTGTTGTTGGATGTATTGGATTCGTTCAACAAATCTAACATGGGAGGACTCTTCTTGTACAACTGCAATGGGTAGAGCTACATCAATGGGGGCCAATGGTTGGAACCCCAAGCACACCTGAAAAGGGTTGTGGCCAATAGAGTTGTTGAGGGCTATGTTCTAGCTATGTTGAACATAAGGAAGGCTCTCGGCCCATGTATGTGCATGGATGTTTGGAATTGTACATCCTCAAGATATAAACAATCATCATGTTGACTACCTCTATTTGTCCATTAGTTTGTGGGTGGAAGGTAGTCGATTTGGTTAGCTTGGTGTCCATCATCGACCATAGGCTAGAGCATAAAGTACTCATAAGCCTACTGTCTTGATATAAAATAATGGTTTGTGGGAGCCCAAAATGAACCCAAACACGTTCAAAGAAGATCTTAGCAATGGTCTTGGTTGTGATACACTTCTCGCAGGATGCAAAAACTACCATATCAGAGAATCGATAAATGGCCACGAAGGCACAATCATTATCATGCTTGGTTGAAGGTAGACCAGACATGTAATTCATGGAGATGGACTCCCAAGATCTATCAGGAGTAGGTAGAGGGGTGTATAGCCCCTATTTTTTGATGGCAAGTTTAGAAATGGCACATGAAGTGCATGATCTAATATACTTGTGGACATCTTGTTGAAGCTTCAGCCAATAAAAATGCTTTTGTAGTACTACCATTCTTTTTTCCATGCCAAAGTGTCATGTCGCTTGACTACAATGAGCTTCCCAAATCAGCTTTGCACACTCACTTGAAGGAACACAAAGATGGCTCAGATGGAATGGTAGTCCATCTTGGAGATAAAAGTCTAAACATGATTTGCTTGCTCTCAATGTATGATAGGTAGTAACAAAGTCATAATGACTATTGTATAATTGTGGCCACCCGAAGGTCCAATGTCCGCAAGAGTTAAGAATTTTGGTTAGCGCCACAACCGAGGGTCAACTAAGGCAGTCTGCAACATGGTTGGTGTTGTCCTTCTTGTACTTGGTGTTCAAGTGGAATTGCTACAAGTACATGGGCCACTTCTGATGATGGTCATTTTGTAACTTTCCCTGTGTTTGCATGAATTAAAGAGGCCTATAATCAGTGTGGATGATCGTTTCCTTTCCTAGAATGTAATGTTGCCACAGTCGACATGCCTGCACAATGGAGTACATATATTTGTCATAAGTGGGGTATATGTGAACAACATCAGATAATGTTTCACTTTGATAGGCCACTGGATGCCCATGTTGAGTAAGGACTGCACCAATAGAATAATCTAAAGCATTTGTCTCAATCTCAAATGGCTTGTAGGTCTGGCAGAATAAGGATTGGTGCTAAGAAGAGATGTAATTTCAAATCCTTGAATGCTTTCTATTATGATGCGGCCAAAAAAAACTTGGCCTTAGATACACCCTTTGTCACATGGATTAGGGCCCAAGCAATATGAGAGAACCCCAACAAAAACCTGCAGTAGAATTTGGCTAGGCCCAAGAAGCTACAAAGCTCAGTCAATGTCTTTGGGGCCAGCCAATCGCAAATGACTTGGATCTTGGATCCACATGCACACCCTGGTCATCCATGATGTATCCCAAATATTGAATTCTTTGTCGAAGGAACACTTCTCCAAATTGGCCCCAAGACATGTTGAACATGCTTCAAATGTTCCTCCCTGGTTTTGTTAAAGATGAGGATGTCATCCAAATATACAACCACAAAGGAATTTATGAATGGCTGTAATAAATCATCCATCATCCACATGAATGTGACCAGGGAATTAGTCAAGCTGAAAGGTATGACCATCCACTCAAAGAGACCTTCTTTAGACTTGAAGGTTGTCTTGCATACATTAGTTTGCTCAATCGACACCTGGTGGTAGCATGAATTTAGATCAATCTTACTGAAAAATTCAACGTCCTTGTGTTGATCTAGAAGATCACCAATCCGGGGATTGGGTACTAGTTTTTTGTTGTGATCTTGTTCAGTGCTCTATAATTGATACAAAGTTGCCATGTCCCATCCTTCTTATGTACCAGAACAATTAGGCTCTCGCAAGGTGAGGAGCTTGGTCTAATGTGGCCCTTCAAAATTAGCTCTTGGATCTATGATCCAAGGGATAAAAAAATGCTAAAAAATAAAAGTGTTTGAAATTGCTGGAAAAGAGATTCATTGCGCAGATCTTGTCCTCACGGTCCCAACGTAACTTGAACGGGCTCAAATAGAGTTTGTATTAGGGAGATATCACATTCTGTCTGTTTTCCCAAACAGGCAAAATTTTGTTGATTGTACAATCTGTACAGGGTGATCTGGTAGCTGATCGTACGACCGTACAACTGACGTGGCAGGGTGACGTGGACTGCTAACATGGAAAGATAATTTGATAGGTGTTGAGGTGGACCAATCCTTGGTCGACACATGGCATGTTCGGGGACGAATGAAAGGGTGCCACGTGGTGGCCCCTGGCTGAGCCTTGTGGCACCCCCTTGGTTATGCAAAAGTTTGTTTGGACTCCCCCAGAGCCGAACTCCTGATCTCTGGGTGGGCAAGTGGAAAGAGCACGGGCCGGACTACCAGTCCGCCTACATGTGACTCTTAACCTAATAGTTTGAAACTGCTATTTAATCTTGAGTAAGGGATCCATTCAATGAAAAAAAGGGTCGAGGCTTGGCCGCAACCCCGGTCACACTACACCAACACTCTCATACTACCAATTGCTTGGGGAACTAACGGTGTGGCCGACGAGTGCGGATTTTCAGCTCAGACCCTGGCCACATGGCCCATATGGATGACACCTCCGACGGTTAAGGCGCCTAACCCGCTAACTATGCGACATTTTCACCCACAATCCAGAATGGCGCTCAAAGCTAGGTTTTGGCACGGGAAATCATGCCGAGTCCGAGTTGGATGACTGTGTGTGCATTTTGGTGAGCAGATACAACATGTTATTGGGAAAAACTTCCAGGAGTTGTATTTTCTCCATTTTTTGGCGAAACCAAGTGCAGAAAGAGACCATCTAGGAGTTTTTGAACATTCTGAAGCCATTGGAGCCATCTATTTTTCATTCTGAGCATTGTAAAGCACTCATTTTAACACTTTGATCATGTAATGAAAATGATCCATTGGAAGTTGGACCAGGAGATGTAACCCAAGAGAGGGGTGAACTCCTTTATCATTTTGTTGTGTTATGTGCTTACTTTTGATGGTTGTTTATGAATGTTTATGCTGTTCATTTTAAGTAAAAACTCATTAAGTTTATGTGCTTGAAACTTGATCCAATTGTCTAAGACACATACATTTTCCACTTGCAAATTTGTATACATAAACCTTTTTCATTTTCAGATCAATCTAGCGTTTGATTTCTTCATTCTCCATAATAGAGTGCCTATACACAAGGTCGTTAGGCAGAGGAACACTAGGTGTCAAATCAATTGAGTGCTTTACTTGACAGTGCAAAGGCACCCTAGTAGGTGAGGTAAAGATGTCTTTTTTCTCTTCTACTATCTTGTCGACCTGCTTCTACTATGTAAAGAGACCTTGTGCAAAGATTTTGGCAGTTGCAGTGACCTTCCATTCACCTTTCGATCGGGCCATAAAGAGGAAAAATCTCCTGGTCTGAGAGACCGCCTTTCTATGTTGCTCTGCAGAGATCAAAGAGACTATAGTAGTTGGGATTGCCCTTTAGTACCCTATAGAGTTGACCCCCTAAAGTGATAATTAAACTATCGGGCCTAGATTCATAAACAACATGATGCTTCTACATATATGGTTGTCCTAAAAGAAAATCACAAACTTCAAGGGGGGAAACATCACACAATACCTCATCTTTTAAGGGTTTGATGTCGTAGTGCAAGCGACAATGTTGGCTGACATAGATGTCCCGTCCCTAGTTGAGTCAACCAATGGTGTATTACTGAGGGTGTGATATCGTTGTTAGGTTCAACCTCTTAACGACCTCTACTGAGATTAGTTTCTTCTAGGTACAACTGTCAACAATGAAATGGAGTGGGGTCCCCTTCACCTACATATATGAGTGGAAGAGGCGCTCCCCTTCTTCAAGCTCCTCTGGTTCCTCTAGCTGGACCTTTGTGGTAGTAATGGTGATATTGGTTCTGCATCAATGATCCATTTTCTCTTATCCGGTTCTGAATCAAAGTTTGAGGTGGCATTCGACTCTAAGGATTTTGTCTCTACCAACAATGACTATTTGGAGTGACATTCATCGGTGTTGTGCCAAGGGATTTTATGGAACTCACACCACTTTTCAATGTCCTTCTTCGACTTCTTGTTACTATGCTTTGTTTGTGGCTTGGACTGGTTGTCCTGGGGCTGGCCATCCTTGTTATATCCTTTGCTCTAGGAGTTAATGCCACCTTTACCATGCTTCTTCTGCAATAGGTTTGCAGAACTAAAATATTGCTTATTCTTTTGCTCGATCTTGACAAAATATCGGTAAGCGCCTTCCAGTGAGAATATGTACAGGAACTCCATATCTATTTGGATGTACCAATGTAAGCCAATGTGGTACTTTAGAATCAGGTGCCACTCAGAGTCTGTAATACCCATCTTTGTGCGCAAGGTATGGAAGATGTTGATGTACTTTGGCACCATCTTATCTCTCTCCTAACATAGAGTTGTCCATCTCGTGTAATAGTCATCATAGTTTCCAATTGGGTAGTATTGATCCTTGAGGTAATAAAAAAAAGTCATCCGAGTGGGTCATGGTCCAAAAATTGTAGACTCATCACCGACATGTTTCTCACAGTACATCTCCCACTAATCCGTGACATGGGAAAGGGATGTAAGGAGCGTGAAGGTGATTTTTTCATTGTTGGAAGAAAATTGGACAGAGAAATAACCCTGTAACAAACTTAACCATTTTTTCAAAGCGTTGTTATCTATCTGGAATTCAAATAAAGGAATATCAAAGTTAACTTGTACCTTAAAGGGTGTTGCACCTCCGAAGTGATTGCTAGTTGAAGGTGCCTCCATTGTTGTTGGCAACATCCGAAGGATCTAGGCAAAATTATCCATCATCTCGTTCCTCTGTTGCACAAGGGGTTCCTTGAGCAATAGTTTGATAGGATCTCCTACTCCGCCATCTCTCTTTTCTTCTCCCATGGGAGGTTTCTTGGGATGGTGGGAGTGTTCTTCCCCAAGCTCAACCAGTTCAAGACCCATCTCTCGATAGCCTGACCTCGTCGAGGACATGCACAAAGAAACAACAAAGAGCAAACTGCGCTGATACCACTGATCTATATTATATCAAGAACAACATGAAGGCATAGATATAACAAGGAAACACACAAAGATATTGCAAGAAACATAATAATACAGTTAAACTCAAATTCTATTAATGACTGTCTGGAATAGAAAAGACTGTAAAATGTAAAGCACACAAGCTAACTAGAATGTTGGTAGCTTATCCCTAAAAAAAGAGATGTGTTGGCTACACTCATTCGCAAGAAGTTGATTACAAAGAGGTCGAAAAGGAATTTTAACATAAAGCATCAATGAGAAAACCCTAAACATCCAAAACCCTAACCCCAGAAGATGAAATTCCAAAAGGTTTGTGGATCCCAATGTGGTTAGTTGATACGTCAACTTCTCGAGGGCATAACTTTTGCATACGATCTTTGTTTGTGGTGCTCAATAGCCCGTCAAAAAGGTCTAGCCAAAAAGTACACATTTTGCACAGCCTAGCATCTGCCTTTACCTACATGTTAGGCATTGTCACGCCCAAAAAACGTTGTTTTGGGGCTCAAAATGACCCTATAAGTTTGTGACCCGAAAAACTATAGGAAAACTGGCAAGTTGTGGAACCATTATGAATTAGTGGAACAAATGGGTGGCCTCTAGTATCCACCTGGATCACTTACGGGAATAGAACATGGGTGTGGAGGATAACACTTCAACCTACAACCACTCGGGCTAGACCTAATTGACTGTATATGTGTGTGTACACACACACACACACACATGCATATACATGTGTGTTTATGTGTGTGTGTGTGTTTCTGTGTGATACATACATATGTATATGTGTCTGTGTGAACATATGTTCATATACATGTATTCAATGCATGGATTTTGTGACATAATCTGAGATGGTAGACTTAGTCGGGGATTATGATAAATCTTAGTTAATAGCTTATTTAATAGTTGGGTTTTATGATTGTTCACAAAATTGGTTTTAATAACAAGGTTCTTGATTTAAACTTTGTTTGGCACGAGTGCCCATAATAGATCACTCCATAAATTTCAGTATGGATGAAGCTGACATGTCAATTCACCACATTCATTCACCTATCTCACAATATGTTATTTATTCTTGGTTGGAAAGCACTTGGATTAAGATGGCATCCTAGTATTTTGTTTTCAATCTTTTGACATTGGAAGCATTATGATTAGAATCTCAAAGGAGGGCTCCTGTAACACCCTGTTTCCACCAGCTTGTAAATATAACTAGACTGGCCAAGGACTATTGCAAACTCATAAATGTGAATATGTGATGTAAATGGACCTTGAGGAAGAGGTCAATGAATGTGAATGATATTTTGAATTTATTGCAGGACAGCTGAGAGGGGATGTGCAGAAAAAGAGACCACGATGACGGTGGAAGGCACTTGAAAAGGTGGCGTTNGCATGATGCAGAGTGGGTGATAGCAGAGAGGGAGGATTGCAACCTTCGCTCCTGGTCACTGGCAGACAGAGAGACACAGTCTCATAGCATCGTGGTCTCAGCTCAGGGGTGGCTAGTGGTAAATCCGTTGGGAGTCGCTACGCCTACGGTTGGGTGGAAACGAGCACCTCTCTCAGCGGTCGTTTGACCCCTGGTGTTATTTCTGATAAGTGTTTTGCCTCTGGCATCTTGATATATATACATATATGTGCTTACTCTGATGATTATGCTCATAAGCTGTGAAATTGTGAATGAATTCAGTGTAAGAATGTCTGTAGGACGTTTTGATCAATATTAGTAGTTGTATAATTATATGGAAGAGATTATATATGGCATAGGTCCTCATGAATTGTTATTTACATATGTACTGGTCTATATCAGACTTCATGTCTGGACCTCGGTTGGACGATACCCTTTTGACCCCAGGAAGTACTCTGAGTAAGTCTCCCCATAGAGATACTCTCCTTGATTAACCCTCCAGAACCCGACAGGTAAATAGGAAGGCGTAAAACCTTGGTAACTCTGTATGAGGAGAAACACTCCTTTTAAAAACCCGAGATGGCAGCTTGAGGAGGGAATATCAAATCAACGGATGAGACTTCGTCGGGAGATCTGTGGTCACCCATGACCGTCAGATTGGAAGGAGAGGAAGAAGTGTTAAGGGCCTGAACCTTGATAGATGGTGATCGAAGAATGAGATTTTGTCGGGGAACTCTGCGGTTCCCCATGACTGTTAGATTAGTAGGAGAAAGTAGAGCGTTAAAGGCCTTACCACGGGGCTTTCCTGTGTCTTCGTGGGTAGTGGAGAGTTTAGGACCGTAGATCCTCACGGTCCAGGAGAATATCTAGACGTTGATTTTTCCACGTCCACGAAGTAGTGGAAGAGTACATAAGGCGGGACAGATCTGAGCCATTAGATATGGGTTCGATTCCCCGTCAGCCGTTGGATCGGACAGGTAAGTGCCTTTTGGGTTGGCATTTGACGAATCCCGAGAGTTCATCTGGACCGTCCATCCCCTTAGGACAGGTGTCAGAGATCCGGAGAGAGTCGGGATATTGGCCATCGGTATATCGAAGATCCCAGTGACAAGTTATCGGTGCACTTCGGAATCGCGAAACGCGAAACCCCGACGAGTGGGGGCCAGCTGTCCGCACTTCAGAGGAGGAGGATAGTGCCACCGTGAGGGGGCTGGCTATCAACAAACCGGAGAGTCGAGATTTGAGGAATCAGGAATCTCGTGGACATATGCACTTTGGCATTGAAAACCCCGAAACCCCGATGAGGGACAAGGCTGTGGTCTTGTGAGATAGAGGTCACGTGGATTAAAGACTTAGCCCGGGAGGCTAAGGTAGCAAAGGGGGTCCGAAATAGTGTGGCGTGTGAAGTAGGGCCCCTCCTGTCACGTCGACCATCGTGTCGCGTTTCCCTCTCTGCCACCTGTGTTCCACCTAACCGCGCAATGGGGCCGTCCCCCATTGGTTGTTCTCTACCCCTGTTGAGGTTTGTTCCTATTGGCCATTCGCTGACCCTGTAGGGATTCATCCCCATTGGTCGATCGCTAGCCCTGACGGGGTTCGACGGTTGCAGAGTCGAACATTTAGACGATTACTGTAGCGCCCAGACGCGAAATACAAATAGGCGCTTCGTCCAAATTGAGCTGTGAATTTGACCCACGATCAAGGGGAACAAAGAAGGAGAGAGAAAGAGCCAGTTTACGTTGGAGCTCCATGGTAATTAGGGGATCGAGTCTGACAGAGGACCGAAAAAATTAAATTAAGGTAGCGGGTATGTTACAAAGTGGTATCAGAGCATGGTTACAACACTCGGCCTGATTGGGCTCATGCACGAGTCGCCCATAAACTTCGTTCAAAGCACTCTTACGAGGAGTAATCCCCTGACTTAACTCTCTTGTCTAGGATTAAAAACTTGGAAAATGAGAACCCGACTGTGTATGCATGTCAAAGAGTTATGAATTTATGCGCAAATTATAAAAATGAATTTAACTCTTGACTAATAGCCAGCGTTTGTCTTTTCACTCAAGCAGATGATCAACCGCGGGAATCTACAGACGCAGATTATGGTGACTCACCAAGAGGTGGGAGAAGGCTCCCACAACAGAGATGAAGAGTCTGACGAAAGAAGAGCAATAGGAACCCCTCCAAACCTAGCCGAGACTGTGAGGAGTCTCATGGTTGAACTGCAAAGCTGCAAGGCCTACAATGAAAGGATGATGAAAGAACAAGAAAAGAAAACCGAAATTAATGCAGTATTACTGCAGAGCTTATCCGACCTACAGCGACAAATGTAGCATGAACCTGAGATGCATAATCATGGTCGTTTCAGTGGTCACACTGAGAGAAGCACATCCAGAAAGGTCCACCCCAGAGGTAAAGGACCAGTTCTAGACGATTGCACTGAGAAGGAAGCTGGTGATTCAGAAGCCTCTTCCAGTAGCAGGACCAATTCCTATTCTCAAAAGAAACAAAAGAAGCAAAAGACTTCCAAGAGTCATAAATTTGAGGAATTCAAAAAGGCCAAACCTCCCTCCTTCGACGGCGAGATAAAGAAGGGAGAGGAAGCTGAGGCTTGGCTACTTGGA